>VZRS01010437.1:479168-622232 GCA_013398055.1 Ifrita kowaldi
CTCCCGGCACCGGCTCCGGCAGCGGCTCCAGCGGCTGAAGTTGCCGAAGTTGGGGTGACTGCGATGTCCCCCGCTCGGCGGGAGCCCTGACAGGCGCTGCCCGCCCCGAGGCCGCCTGGCTTTGTTGGGTTTTTGTTGGTTTATTTCCTTTTCATTACTGTTTTTCTGCCCTCCCGCCGCGGTGGATGGCCCGCGGTGGGCGCCGCTGGCCGCGCCGCCCCAGCCCAGGGAGGATGGTGGCGGCAGTGCTGGCCGGGCTGTCCCTGCTCAGCCTCCTCACCTGCGGCTACCTGGCCTGGGGCAGCCGCCGGGAAGGTGCCGGGGAGGCCTCGGGGAACCTGCTGAGAGAGGAGCCCGCGGCCGGCGCTCCCCGCTCTCAGCCGCACATCATCTTCATCCTGGCCGACGATCAGGGCTTCAGGGACGTGGGGTACCACGGATCCGAGATCCGGACGCCCACGCTGGACAAGCTGGCTGCCGAAGGGGTCAAGCTGGAGAACTACTATGTCCAGCCCATGTGTACACCATCCAGAAGCCAACTGATCACTGGAAAGTAAGTTTGCTACTACTTCGTCATTCACCTCTCCAGCCTAAATGCTGTCCCTGTTGGAAAGACCACGGCTGAACCTGTCCGGTTCACTTCTGGGTTGCCCTATGGGCAGAAGGTGCCTCTCTGGTTCCTTTAAAACCCTTGAATGGAATGGACTTGTGATAGGTTTAAAATAGCAAAATAAAGCTGTCACCCAGTGAGGCAGGAGGGTTCAGCACTGCGAGCTGCCCCGTGGAGTGCTGGAGCGCATTCGTGGTTACAGCATCACTAACAGACGTGCTAGTTGTCAAGTAACATTGCTATTGCTGGGTAGCGAGCAGCTCCTCTTTGCTGCGTGATTTCCAAGGGACTCAGAGGAGGAGTTGTCTCAGGGAAATGCCAGCCTTACAGTTTTCTCCTCTGTGTTCATTGCAATTGGGTCGCAGGTCTCACTGATGCTGTCTTGATGTGAGTTCTCTCCAAGGGTTATCCTGAATTTATGAGGTGGTTTCCCAGTGTGTCACCTGTGGATGAGCACAGGGAATTCAGGCTCTCTCAGCACCCTCATAGCTGTGGCATCGCTCTTGTCACTTTGCAGACAATTAGAAACTTTACTCATAAGGCACTAAAATAGGTGCCTCACCTAACTGGTGAAAGCACTGGGTGGGTGTCATGTGCTTTGCCTTAAAGTTGTGTTATATTGTGGTCTGTTAACAAAATAATTACCCAATCTCAGGGCCTTCTTACATCAGAAGGTTAATGAGGATTAAGGGGGGAAGTTTATGTATTTGAGCTGCAGGAACAATTTCCAAATAGCTCCAAGTGTGGACACATTGACCCTGGAACAAAACTGCCTTGTTTCTGTTTAGCTTAACTCTCTTTGACAGGAACAGGGATCTCTTAAAAGAGCAAAACAAAATGAGAGGAAAAAAGTTTATTTTCTCCTTTCCTGAAGTATAAACAGGAACAAGACCATGTTAATACTGCTGGTAAAAGAAACATATGTTAAATAACACAAGCAACTGGCCTGGTGTCTTGCATCTCCATATGGTAGAGCTGCAGATAATTCCCAGTCTCGGTCTAGTTCCCAGACTTGCTGGACCAGGGAGATTTGCATGGAGAGCTGACACGTTATCTAGAGCAAGAGTTCCACGCAGGTTTTTGTTTTGGTTTTATTTTTTTTCTTTGTGCAGACTATGTCTCAGAAGCTATTTCGAGACACCTCCTCACTCATTCACAAGAACAGAGTTGCCCTGCGGCAACTAAAGCAGCAGCTTTCAAGGGAAACGTGTGCCAGGGTACTGTTCAGTGCATCTTGGTTGTCTTTAAAGGCAGGCAGCAGTTGGAGGCCAGGAGCTCCGCCAGCAGCACGTAGCCAGTCAGCTTTCTGAGGATGATGGTTTGGGAAGCAGTGCTTTGCAAAGGGAATGTCATGCTGCACAGGAATGACTCACGCAGCAGCTGCAGGAATGGGATGACCGGGTTCCAGTGGAACCAGGGTGCTGCTCTGGCTCTTGGAGGCTGCAGAGATTGTCTAAACATGAGAAAGAATGCAAGTTAAGAATAACTGTAACTCAGTTTAACTATTTTGATCCTTCTTTAAATACAATAAAAGGTAAGCATGTTCTGAGGAACCCTGCTCTTTTCACTGGCTTGCCAGGCGGAAATGGTTCGGCAAATCTGCCTGCTTTGGTTTTGGAACCTTTTATAGGAAAAAAGAAATTTGCTTATACTTCATCTTTATTTTCTTAGTCTGCTGGTCTAAAGCCCTTAGAGCATTTTTTAAAATGTTGTTGTACGTTAGGGAAAAAGGAGCTGTAGAGAGAGAACTATTTTGCATGACTGACAAATCAGGGAGGGATTGGTGAGGAGTTAATAGGCTGGGTAGAGTATTCACAAGGCAGATTCAGAGAATACTGTTTCCATTCTGGCTAAAGATAAATGCTTTGATAACTGCTTTTAATGCCTTCTTAGAAGAGGCGTCGTAATTAAAATGCCAGGATTTGGACACTTCTAATCCAGGACAAGTGCTGTTGTTTTTTTGAGTTCTTAAACGTGTTAGTTCCAGGCTAACAACCTGCTCAGCTGCTGAAGGATCACCCGGATGCTCCACGCCTCCCAATACACATCCAATGCTTAACATAGTACCAAAGAATAGTTTAGGTTGGAAGGGACCTTTAAAGGGTCACCTAGTGCAGCCCCCTGCCATGGGCATAGACACCTTGAACTAGAACATGTTCCAAATGTTACCTGTTGAATCAGTCAAATTCAGAGGCACTTGTGTACATCAGAGTCATGAGGGAGTACTGACCCAGGTTGCCAGGTGGAGGTTAAATTTCAGTGAAGACTTTGAACAGCCGATGTTCTTCACAGGTCTCCAGGCAGCCCCTCCATGGCCTGTGTTAGTAAAGAGACCCTTATTTTGGTGGCTGTCCTGTGTGCGAACTAGCGCAGGGCAGGAGGCTGGGGGTGGCATGTTACGAGGAAGAGGCAGAATTAGTTTTTTCCCCCTGTGCTGTACCACAGTGTGGCAGCTGGTGAGCTTGTCATCCTGACCACTTCTGATGCCCTGTCTGCTTTCTCACACCCTGTGTGTGAAGCTTTGGCTACTTTCATTCCTTGCTTTCCCACAGTATTGTCACTTTCCCCACTCACTCCATCCAAAACTATTGCTTTTAGGCCACTAGTAGGGCTGGCTTCCGTAGCTTTTTATTTTGGGCTTTATTTCTGTCTGGGTGTGTGTGTGGGGGTTGCAGCTGAGCTGAGCCTCAGGAGTGGAGAAGAAAGGCGTGAGCCAGTGGGCTGAGGGCCAGTGTGATGTGCTGGGGCCATGCAGGGAGGTGAGGGAGCAGCTCTGGGAAGCAGCTGCACAGCTGGGATGGCAGCAGGGACCTGGGTGACAGGGTGTGCTCTGCCTTGGGCAATAGTGGGACACTGCCTGGCCTTTCCGATGTCCTACAGCTGGACTAAACCTTTGGTCATCGCTGGGCTTGGGTTTGAGTGACATAAATTGTCTCCAGATTAATTGTTTGATGTGATGCAGTATTTTTTGTGGTTGTTTTCTTCTTGAAAGTAACAGGTGTGCCTCAAAAACTAAATAATTTGAGCAGAATAGGATACCTGGCTGAAAGCCTATAAGCTTAGATGTACATCTGTTGGGGTAGCTGCCCCAGTTCTATGTAGTGGGTATTATGCAATGTAGTGGTATTTGCTGGAGCACCACTTAATTTAACAGAGGAATTTGATAATTAATACTGACTGATAAGAAGGAATCTAGACATAATATGCTGTAAATGCTTTTGGCATTATTTGGATACCTGCTCCTTCCTCTGGGCTCCTGGTTTTCTGCTGACCATGAGACTTGCAGCCTGGGGACCGTGATGTGCACTGGAATCCATCTGGGCCGCAGGAAGGTTCCACATCTATTCAGGAGTAGCGATCTCTCTTTGTAGAATCTGATGCACAGCTGGGGTTACAGATCACTGGGAATCTGAACTCCTTTTCTGAGTCATGGAAGCCCTACACTAATCTCAGGAATGAGCTTTGCACTGTGGATGGAATGCAGAGATGGAAGATGTTGGGAAATGCTGAAAGTCTGGGGAAATAAATCCTTTTTTTCCCCTGGGATAAAATGGAATATTGAGAATTCGCTCATCCAAAGAAAACAGAAATAGATTGTATAATCAGTAAGCATAATCTGAGTGTTATTGTAATATAAGTAGTTATGTCTGTTATCTAATTCAGAAAGATCACACATTTATAAACATATATATATAGCTATATGTGTTAGGCATATGGCTCTAGGCATCCCTGTGTAGTGATACCTAGTTCAGCATTAAAAATGACAATGTTTGAGCAAACTGAGACTTATTTTGGCAAACAGAAACAGGATAAATACTTTGAATTGAAAGCAATGTAGCTGACTTCAAGCAAACAGAAATACTTTAGTCTGAAGCATCCGAGTTCTTGGTAAGCCTCCTCTTTCCCTGCCTGCTGGGTGCCTCCCGGCCCAGCCTGCAGTTCTAGCGGTGTGCTCATCTGGGAGGGAGCCAGTACGGTGGTGCGTGACTGGGAAGTTACCTGCTGTGCTCTGAGCTGCAGTGAAGGGTCTTGGAGCCTTGATGGGATACTGGGAAGCATATGTAACACTCCATTAGCTATATTCCCTGTTCTGTAGTTAACAAAATATGAGGGCTGCAGAATATCAGCCTTAAGTACCAAGAGGTGACCTGATACTTTATCTGCTCTGGAGTAAAGAGACTTGGCAGTCATCGGTCCAGAGTTTAATTCTGATCAGTGTTTCCATTAAGAACCGGGATGATGAAATAAAATGTTCTGATTAAATGTGCTGGTAAGATAGGAGGGCCTGCCAGCATTAAAGGACTGTAGTGATACTGAAAATCATCTTGACAAATTAGAGACATAATCTGAAAAAAAAGCAGAATTAAAGCCTGCAGTGGTAAATAGTAGATACTCTGCTGAATTCCTGAAGCAGGAAGAACTTTAACAGGCTGAGGATGGTGATCAACTCCTTAGACAGTATTCCTTTAGAAAAGTAGCAGGAATTACAGTGCATCATGCACTGGGTATGAGGTCAACAATGTCATGCTGTTACAAAAAGGGTGAACATGACATGAGTTCGTGAGGATGTGGGGCCTGGTAGGTCTGTGAAGAGCCCTTCTTCTCCACGGCTGGAGCACTTTTGCCCAAACTTGGGTCTTTCTCTAAGAGGCTCGTTCTCTAAGAGCAACGTGTGCATCATTGGAGAGTGTCCAGGGAGCAGTGATCTGACATCTCAGAGAGATAACTTGGGGGGAAGGATCAGAAGAAACGTAGTTGCTTAGTCTAAAGAAGAGAAGAATGAGAATGGACGTGGTAGGTCTCCAGTGTTCTAAGAGCTGTGTGGAGAAAGGGCGTCATGTGTGTTTAGTGTCATGATGGGTGGTGCAAGAAATGAGAGGCTTTCTGGAGTAGGGAAAACTTCAGGTTAGATCAGAGGGAGAACCTGCTGGTGTAAAGCTTGTGAAACACTGGAATAGCTGGCTTTGAGAAATTGCTGGGCTTCTCCACCAGCAGTCATTAAGAACAGTATGTCAGGAATGACATCATGTAGTTGAGTCTGTCTTGGGGAAAAGGGTTGAACTGGATGGTGTCTGTTCCAGCTCGGATGCATCTGTGCCTCATCTGAAGTACAGATTAACTACAGAAGGCCTTCTGAGGGACAGTGTGAATAAAACACTACTAAATGCCAGAAACTATTTCAGTGTTCACTCTGAGAGAAAATACTGTGTGAAAGTTTAATTTCAGTTTTCTCCTAGAAATTCCTTTTTTCTGCATCCTTGTTTGCTCTGGAAATTTTCAAGATTTTTCCCCCTAGGCCTCATAACTCTTGGAGTATGTCATTGTTTATTTGTGCTGACTTCTTTCAGGACCATTTGTGGGGCGGCTGCCAAAGATGTTGAGGTATCTTTTTCCATGTTCTTATGTCTTTCACTTAGGATGACATTGTCCACACATACATGTATATGAAGCACACACAGAGAACAAGTAAATAATTAAATGCAAGGACTTCTTTTTCTTGTTTTGTTCTGCCTCTGTTTGCTCTCCTCTGTTGTATGGAAACTTAGATCCAGGTACTGAGCTGCTCTGGGGTATTAAGCTCTAAGAGGTCTGTCCGTATCGCTGTAATTATTAATTGACTGCACACAGGAGCATGTGGAGAACAGGGCTGGAAAGGAAACTACATGCAAACAATCAAGATAAAAAGTAGCTCGTGGAGGAAGTAGCAAAGTGTAGGACGGGTTGTGGTAACTTCTTCTTGTATCACTTTCTGGCAGCCTCTAACAATATTTTTGATAGTTAAAGTTTGTTGCATGGAACAAACAGCATTACCTGACATCTGTAACTACATAGCGGAATTTGGTTTTTGTTTTTCATTTTCCAATTTATACAAAGTACAGTAAGCTAAAGAAACATAGTTCGCAATAAATTTTAAAAATCTGTGATTGTAAATTATCACTACTCCAAAGAGTTAATTACAGACTTCTGTCCTGTGGTTTGGTTTTGTTGTGTGTTTCAACTGTAAAAGAGAAATTCTATTCCATGGAAAAGTTAAAATAATTAAGGGATTTAGCTCTTTCAGCGTTGTTCCTGATACACATGCTTTGTAATTGATGATAATAGTGCTGCCTGTGACAAGAAGTTGAATACTTGGATGAGTGGTGGCAGTGGACTCCTGTTCAGTTCTCACTTTTCGCTGTTGCTCTTCCTTCATGAGACTCTTTAAGTGAATCAAGATGGGAAACTGAGATGGGTGTCTGAAAATAAAACTGGAAATGAAAAGATGGGGTTTGCTTTCCTGTCAAAGGATTTAGACCAAATTAAATGGGACAAATTAAATTAATGTTTTCATTAAAATACTTTACGTTTCATAGAGAGATTTTCCAGATTAGTGAGCTGAGGGTCAGAAGAAGGGAAAAATCTGTCTACATTCTTTCTGTCTCTGTGACACTTTTGTGGGGGATAATACCATACCTGGGGCTTTGCCTTCATAATTGTATGTCTCTTAGTTCAGGCTTTGAATTTTTATTGCACTTTTTAAATCCATCTTTGAGATTTCCTATTTCTCCCGTATTTTTTGCTTGGCTTTGTATTGATTCACAGTCAGATTTTCTGTTCTGTGGTGAGTTTGCTCCATTCTAGAACGTCTGTTCCAGAAGGAAGGAGGTAATTTCACCAGCCTTTTTTCAATTAATATAAATAGCACAAGGCAAAGAAGATTGTGCCTGTGCGAGTGATCTTGTGTAGGATGTGTTAGTTTTCTCTGTATCAGTAAGCTCATTATCAAAGCTGCCCAATTTATTAGTTTTCTCACTTAAAAGCCAGTAGGCCTGGCTGCTGACCTCAGCTTCTCTCTGTACGTGTAAATTGGGAGGCTGGAATGCAATAGGAAGAGTTCAGAAAAAAACCAAGACAACCCTAATGGGTAACCAATCTAAAGGATTAATACGAAAGGTATATTAAAACCGTTGAGGTGTGATTAAAACAGCTCTGTGGTCTGTGATGAAATTGCAGAATTTTAAATAGGGAACTTTATTGTACCTGCTGGCTCCTAATAAGAAAACAGTTAAATATGTTTCATCATTCTAGTTCAACTGCAGTTGTAATATGTTAATTAGTGGTGTCAGCTATCACCTACTTATTAATTCAGGCTGTTATCAACATACTATCAAACTCTAGGTTGGAGGGACAGGATGTTGCTAGAGTTGGAAAACAAATCTGGGGTAATTAAGTACATTTTAATCTGCTTCAAACAAAAAATTATCTTCCCAAATGCATCTCTGCAGAGACTGTATTAGATAATAAGCATTAAAGTAGACATTATTAATATCATAAGTATGTTGTGGCCCCAGAGCCTTTATTTTCAATCTTGGGGCAGAAAATTCACATATAGAAACCAAACCTATTCCTTATTTTTCTTACAGTTAAACACCTGGTTAATGAGGATGCTTGTGCCATGGCAGCTGTCTCACTGTCATGGCACTCTGATTGTAAATGCAGGATTCAAACTAAATTACTTTGGCTTTTATTTTACTTTTTTTTTTTTAATTGAAATATTAATTCAGCTTTTTGGAGTACATTTTAATTCCAATGCTTCCTCTTATCAGAATATTAGCTGTTTTCTAGCCAAGTCTCTTGTGTCCATTTTCTGATTCAGTCTACTTTTATCTCCATTTATGCATTTTAAAGCATTCCTTCCCTGAAAGAGAATTTTCTCCCATTATGAGATAACGTTCTGTAATTTTTCTTAGCATTTATAGAACACAAGTGGGTACCAAGGTACTGCTTTAGAGGCGATCTCTGTGATAATAAGCTCTCATGAGAAATGAGTTCCCTTCTGTTTTGAAGAGGCAGAAAATTACAGATTTGAAGAAACACTATAATTTGAGGAAAATGGGAAGCTGAAGGGAGTGGAGAAAATTAGTCTCAGGATAGGGGAAAGCAGTGTAGTATCTTTAGACTAAATATACTCTAATAGACATACTGTTGCCTCACAAGCTGTAGCTCTCTGAATGTAATAAACTTTGTCAAAACAATATTTACCATCACATTTTATATATTGGGTTTTAGTTGTCATGGATCAGAGTTGCTAAAGTCATAGAGAACTGGGTTTGAGAGGACCTCTGGAGGTTGCTGAATTAGGTCTCCTGCCAACTTATATCACACAGCAGGGACATGCTGACTTTATAAGCTCTTCTTTATTGCTTGTTTCCTCCTGGAAATAAAAAAATATTGCCAAGTATTCAAGAAATTGGAATCTTGACTGTTAGGGAGTTCCCTAACTTTACCATGTTGACAATTTTAATAAAGAAAACTGTTTCGTGAACCTTTTTATATTTAATTTCTTTTTGCTTTTAAAGGCCCAACTGATGTAATTAGTGACTTTGTTAATGACCACAGCATAATGGCAGCTCTTTCCTTAATTGTTCCATGGTCCCATTTTCAAGAGCCTTCAGAGGAAGCTATTTCAGTCTGTTTGCTAATTTCTCTTAAGAGCAGATTTTTTTTACTTTTGTACATACTTGACTACCATCATTCCACATTAATTCTGATTTGCAGTCTGTTTAATTCTTAATTCTTAAATTATTTTACAGTTCTGACTTGTCATGATAAAATTCTTGGTGGAGGAGAGGAAGGAACAACTTGCTTCTATGTTTTTTCTCCCCCTGTAGAAGTGCTGTAGGCAAAACTGAAGTATTTGCTGCTTGGTTTATGGCCCTCTCCATTCTTAGCAGCTTCTGTTTTCATGTTTCCACTAGATGTGACCTGGAAGTGCACTGGGGTTTAAAAGCCTGAATTTCAGCTGTTATCTCCTACAATGCCTTGTCTTTACCAGTAAACTGATTTAATGGGATTTTTTTATATACATAAATGTAGCTTTTCCTGACAGATCTTTAAAGTGCTTTTGAATCTGAAAAACTGTAACGTCAAGATAATTCTTACTGTTCAACATGCATCCTCCACGTGTCTGAGTCATACCTGCTCACTTTGGTTACAAAAACATTTATTATTTTGTTACCGTTAACCATGGTGAGTCACGGTAATGCAAAATGAAATTTGTGGGCTACTCTGCTTTGCTTTTCTTTATAAACAAGACACAGCCTGAGATATCTTAAAAGAAAAAGAACAGAGTGGAGCATTTCTGTATTAAATGATTTTGTGTCATAGTTGGGTTTTGGGGGTACTTGGGGGACATTTCTGCTCCTTAACAAATTATTGATCTTCACAGTAAATGTATTTAGGGTCAGAAGCAGAAAGAACAGCTCAAGTAGTCAGTCAGACAACCAAGATTTTACTTCCTGACCTTGTGATTGTTTTACCAGGTTTCATTCCCCGCAGAAACCCTTCCTGTGGGGTGAGGGTGCCCATCACCCAAGGGGAAAGCAGTGAGCCATCCCTTTCCTCCCCAGTTAACCTGGAGAAAGTTGTCCTGGTTTGTGTTTCTCTGGTAATGTAGATGTGTGTTTTAGAAAATGAGACTATTTATTAACTTGACCCGGTTGCCAGTTCCTTCTGAAACCTCCTGTCCTTCTAGGGGAAAGCCACAGGAAATTATTCTATCCGTAGTAATACTGGTGCTCTGTGCAACCCTCCCCTCCTGTCCTTCAGGATGCCTCTCTGACCTTTTTCACACTATCCCCAGAAAACACTCAAGCCTTTCAGGTCATTCCAGAGCTAGTTTTAAACATTTGCAGCCTCCCAAACCTCTTCCAGGCTTTCCTGGGTACCAGCCCACCAGGATGTCCTTTTGGAGTCTTCTCTCTGCTTCCAAGGCCAATCAATTCGGCTGCCAGACTTAAATTCATTCTCTTCGTTTTCCCCATTATCCTGTCTCCGGCACCAGGCAGAGGAAGAGCCACAAGAAAGCATTGTCTTACCCTGTCCTTTAGTTCTCTAATTCTTCAGGTATTTTTTTGCTGAAGAGCAGCTTCATATGTCTTTCAGCTACAATCAGAATTTATGTTCCTGTTAATCAGTTACTGGCATGCATAAAGCTTTGTATGTGTAAAGAAATAATATTTATACTTGCCTTATCAGAGTATTTTAAAGCCGAATTAATTATAGCTGATCACAGTTGTAAATACACTTCAAGGGGTATAAAAAGGTAACACTCCTTGCACAGTTCCGAAAATATTTTAAAACAATTTAGAAGCCTGTTGTCAAAGGAGATTTTCTAATAAATGTTTGATTTTGTATCATGTAGCTTTCCATCAGCATTACATTTTAAAACTGGAAGAGAAAAGGTGATACTATCAGGGAGGAGAAGGAACTTTACAGAGGTTGTGCTACTCCCAAGAGTGTTTGGAAAAGAAAACAAACCTAAGGCACTTGGAAAGAGTTCATGAATTTCTATTTAGATATGACATGATATGATAAGTGATGTGATATGATATATAGGCAAGATAATTCTCCTTTTAAGTTCACCCCTCTTTATTCAAACCAAGCCACACTTCCCTGGTTTACTCCAAGCCCTGGAATTTAGTTCCAGCCTGCCTTAGCAGTGCAGGGAAATGTGTTGCACTTGGGTTTGCAGGCTGCTCTGAGAACAAGGTGTTTCCAGGAAAGCAGATGTTCTTCATCCACCTGCAGCGTCCTGGGCTCCACGGTGGCCTGGCTGCTCCCGACTCCTGTGGGAGGAACTGTGTGCTTTGGGTACACGTTCTCCATGTGCTGCTGGAGAACTGGTGTTTCTCAGCTGAGCTCTGTGGATACACTTCTTTTCCTGCAGAGCCCTATGGGCTTTGTAGGAGAGAATCCCAGCTGGACTCACTGGATGGTGCTCTCCAGATGGCTCCCTTTATGGCTCCTGAGCTGGCTGGCTTGCTGCTGGCCAGTTCAGAAGGGAGGGACCAAACTGGCATTCGCTGCTTTGTGTCCATAGAAGACTCGAGAAAACAAGGCTTTAAGAAATCCTAATAAATTACCTAGCATATGCTTCCTCGGGAAATCATTAAAAAACACTGTTTAGTATGTGGGAATAACTTGTTCCTAAAAACTTTCAACAGAGATGTCCACACTTTCCCCAGTCAGTCTTAGCTGTAATTTGGGTTGTATAACTTTTGAACTGTCCCACTTCCATCTTTCCTCCTGCGGTTTAAGCCTCTGATCTCTTGACAGTTTTCAAGTGAAGAACTTACTTTGCTACAAAAGGTGATAAATCTCCTGTACATCTCAGTCTATTATCACATCTCTGCTCTTCCCTTCTACAGCCTGAGTAAATTCAGTTCTTTCCGTCTTTCCACACAGATCTTGGTTTATAGACCTCTGATGGGTCTTAATGTTCTCCTCTGGACTTTTTATGTCTGGGCTTATTTTTTCTTGAAAAGTGTCATCCGGAAGAGGACGCAGTGTTCCAGTAAGTTTGACCAGTCCTGCCTTGATATTTTGTTCTCAATCCCAAAGTTACTAAAATATTTTTACAGTTGAGTAATTGGAAGGCTGCACATTAACTCCTTTACTGGCATGAATTTACCTCAGCAGAAAATCTGGGCAAAGCATCTGTTTATCAAAGAGTGTTTGAGTCTTTTCCACTGCTGATGGGTAGGAAATGTCACAAGAACAACAGATCTTGTACTATTTTTACCAGTTCAGCTGTGATCTGCCAATTAAACCAAGCTGATCATCCTTATGGGCTCGTTCCTGTGAGAACTCCCACGTTCTGTGCAGCGCAGGGCGAGGCGCACTTAAGCCGCAACATTCCATGATAGGATAATGGCCAGGTTGGAGCTCTGAACCCTTTCTCAGTGTTTGGATACGAAGCAAATGTATTTTCTTTTCCTCTAACAGACTTAGGAAACCTGTGTTTTATTGCCTTGCTTAGAGCAGGATGTCATGTTTTCCTTAACCCCTTGTATAGGTCCCGATAAGACAAAGCTTTTCTTTCACAGCATTAAGTCATTGCTGACTCACCCTCAGGCTGGGCTACCAACAAGCCGCAGATCTTCTTTTCTGCAAGAAACTGAGTTTGTGCCGTTGATTGTTCCACCCCAAAAGCACTACTTTGTGGTTATTGTAAGTGAATTGCCTCCTGTTCAGTTCAGGTTATTCCTCTAATTCAATTTCCTTTTGAATTTCAACTCTCCAACAGGCAGCACAGCAGTTTGATGAGTGCAAATTCACAGTCTGAACAGGTAGTGGAATTTAATCTGTATAAATTTCACCTTAAACGTATATTCATAACCCCAATGAAAGTAATCGCTCAAAATGTAATTAACCCAATTGCTTTTACTAATTCCTCACAGGTGTACTTTAAGAGTGAAAAAGCCTGCAGCTTAAATATATTTATTCCAAATTTTTCATTTTACAACCTGAATTTGCCAAATAAATGTTCAGGGTTAGTTAAAGAAATCATATGGGCATATCATAAAATGGTTTAGGTTGAGAGGGACCTTAAAGCTCATCTTGGTCCACCCACTGCTATGGGCAGGGACACCTTCCACTATCCCAGGTTGCTCCAAGCCCCATCCAGCCTGGCCTTAGACACTTCCAGGGATGGGACCGCCACAGCTTCTCTGGGCAACCTGTCCCAGGGCCTCCCCACCCTCACAGTAAAATGTCTTTTTTGCGATGTCTTTTTCAGCCTTGAGTGTTTATGTGTTTTGGTTTTGATTTGGTTTTGAGGTGTTTCTGCTCTTCCTTTTCTGTGTTTCTGGTTCATCAAACAAAATAATGATCTCGAGTTTTGGTGTTCCAGTGTCAAATGAGCCGTGCCATTGTCCATGCGTCCTGCTCTACTGGAGTGTTACTGGATGTCATCTGCAGGTATTAAATACAGATAAGAATAGGCTGATTGTTCCATCTTCATTTGTTTCGGTATTTCTCTGAAGAAATGAGGCAGGCAGTTTCCCAAATGAGCAGACAAAGCCTTCTCTGTAGCTGTGGTGGTGTGCTGAGGCCGGCAGGATAAGGCTGGAACAAATTGGGAATCCAGGCTGTCCTGATCTGAATCTTGATTGTGGACCTGTGACGGTGAGCAAGGAAGGATTTGTCTTTTACAAGTTGTAAAAGATGAAGTCGCTGGATTACATTTCATCACGAAAAATGGTCTGTGTTGCAGATCAGGCTGCTGGTAAGTCGTGCAGGGCCAGAAAACTAATAGGCAGGTACAGCTCCTGTATTCAAAAATACAAGGACATTTGGGCTCTTTAAAATTCTTATTTCTCTGCTGAGCAAAGACCAATTTAATTAATTAATGGACATTGACAAGTAAAGAAATTTTCTTAAAAGATCATTTGAAGCTTTCAGGTCTTTTGGGGTAGATATGGTGTTTAACAGCAAGGACATTTCCTGCAAAATTACTGCTGGGGCTTCATTAGGTTTTAAAGATTAGAGATGACCAATTAGGCACGCTTCAGGTGTTTCCTGTGCTATAGGTAATACTGGTTTTTATTAGAATTATGACCTTTATTTGCTTTTGAATCATGTGCAGCAGAATTGAATTGTCACTCATTATCGGTGAACAGGATTTTGGTTTTGGGAATAAACCATGTGTGCTCTTATTTGTGCATAAGAGTTTCTTCCTTGCCAAAAAAACAGGGATTATGATGAAGTGGGAAAAAATAATTCCTTGGTAGAGTAAAACATAAAAGATCATATATATTAAAAAATTGCCAGTTTCTTTTTATAAACTGGCGTTACTGGGGAGGGCAAAGTCTGTTGCTCGGCCATTCTTCTATGGAAAGTAAGTTTGCTGTCTCACTTGAACTTAGTCTTCTGGCAGCCAATGTGCATGGCCAGAGTAGTTGGCTTTAAAAAAATCACAGCAGAAGTGTACAAAGAAAGCCCCCACCCTTGTCTAGCCTAATTCCCTTGGCTTGCACGAGAGAAATTTTGAATTTAGCAAATGGAGCAAGTGTGCTCCCAGCCTGCTGTGTTTGGGAGCAGTTGATAAATTGTGTCAAAACAGTCCTGCGTATTGGAATTAAATCCTGGACATTTTTGAAGAAACACTTGCAAATATTACCACTCTGCAAAAGTGTCTGAAACAGGTGGTGCTGGTACAACACTGGCCAAGCAGGAATGGAATTAAAATATTTCCCCTCCGCCGTCTGCTCGAGGCTTATCAGCTGCTGATGCCATAGAGAAACTTGGTCTGTCTGTAGTGCCCTCATCCAAACTGAAAATATTTTCCTGCACAAACGTTATTTAAAGAAATCTTTCAGCAACTTGGGCTTTCACAGCAATGCTTTAATTGCAGTCAGTTTGCCTCCCCACAAAACTCAGCATAAATAAAGACTTATTTCAGTGGTTCTTGCAGTTCAAAAAATGCAATTTTAATTTTTTAAAATTATTGTTTTATTTTATTTTATTCTTTTTGCCAAGGACAGCCAGTGACTGTACTTCATCTGCCACCCTGTGCTGGGTGAATGTATGTAACCTGTGTGGGCAAGTGTGCTCCATGTTTTCCTCTACTTTTCTATTCTGTCAAGCCAGTGATGCTCCATCAGCATCAGGGACTAGGAATGTAACGTGCTCAGTGTTCCTGACCATGGTGGCCCTGGCATGCCAGGGGCGTTGGAACCAGGTAATCTCTAAGGTCCCTTCCACCCCAAAACATTCTGTGACTCCATGGTTCTAATTCTATGATTTTCCATTAGTGTATTTTTACATTGATACATCTTTAATTTGTTATCTAGATGCACCTAAATTTAGGAGCCAGTGAAGCCTGTATTTACAAGATTTTATTTAATACACATGGTTTTGCCATGGTTAAACCAGTAATAATTCATTAAACACAAAATGTCATTCCCTTGAATCTATAATTTGATATACCACTTAGAAAGAAAAGTGTGGATTTTCTTAAATAACTTGCTTGGTTAAATAAATCTAAATAAACCCAGACAGTCCACTTAGGTAAGGAGTGGGTGCTTGAAGGCAGGAAATACATGGAAAACAGAGAAGTGCACCCACAGCAACACACGAAATCCTAAATGCTGCTGAACTGTGTGTTCCTTCCCGTTTTCTGTCCCCTGCTGGGATTGTGTCCGTGTGGTACAACTGGAGATTGGCATAGCAGGGAACATGACAGGGAGAGAACAGATTGCTTCCCTTCACTGCAGTAGAGGATTTCACCTATTTATGGCACTCAGGCGTTAGTACAGAAAAAACCAAGCGTGCCCAGGCTGTGTGTGTTTGCTGATACCACTTGTTCTGAATTCGCACCTCATCAATCCATTATTTAAGGTAGTGAGGGAAGAAAGAAACCATGTCTTAATTGGGGTAGGTGGATGACAGTGCCAGGCAAGCAAGAGGCCAGCCTGTGCCTGAGCCAACGGCAGAAGTTCTTCTGGGAAGGAGAACATGATTCTATAACTGTGATTGTCACCATGAACATGGAGGAAGTCCCTGAGCTATGGACACTGCAGCTTCTTGGGTCTTAAAGTCTTTTTTGCTACTTTACCTGCTTGCTTGCTTTAGGGTGGAAAACTGCAATGTACAGGCATAGTGTTTAATTTTTGTCGTTTCTCTTCGAGAAAATAAACTACCTGCAGGTACTGAAAGGCCATCACGGGCTTTTAAAAAAGCAGCTGAAGCCATGGTCCTAATTGGGAAGAATTTTGAAGTAGGAGTTATTAAGGTGGGAGAAGTGGGGTTTTTTAAGCACATTCCTGAGCAAGTGAGTGGGAGAAATCATTCTGTCTGCTGAGAGCATGAAATAATGTGTGTATTTTGGGGGCTTATTAGAAGGCAAAGTGTGCTTCGTGTGATTCCATTTGTTTAGCTACTTAATTCAAATCTATCTCTTCCATCTATAGGCTAATCACTCCATAGTAGTCATGCACTTGAAAATTTTAACCGTTGTCAAATTGTTGTTTTGTTGCATTTTCTTGTCTCAATAACACACCTTGGAAATTGCAGATTCAAGAAGAGAATGAGAATTTTCTTATATTTTTTTTCATCCCAAGAGAAGGTGGGGGAAAAAGAAAAACGGTTTTTGTCAGCGAGAAAAGCAAAAGAAAAACAAGTGGATGGGCAAGATACAAAGCTTTTTATTTTGTTGGCTCCAGTATTGTGTTTCTAACCAGCAGAATATCTGCAGCTGTATTAGCTATGTTAGCTGTATTATTACCTATAATATAGGTGATAATAGGTCTTGGATGGTCTTTGAGCAGCCTGCACTAGTGGAAGGTTCCCTGTCCATGGCACAGAGCTTGGAACTGGATAAGCTTTAAGGCCCCTCCAACCTAAATCATTCCATGATTCCGTGGCCCCAGAACCCTAGTGACCCAGAGAGGCTTTTATTCCAACACATAAAATCCGTAAATGTGGCTGATGCAAAGGATATTTATAGGCTCAGAAGGAATGCTGATGAGAGTTTTTTCCAGAGCAAATGAAATAAAAAGGAGGTTTGTCTACAAGCAAATGCTCTAAATCATGGAGAAGCTAACATCTTAATTCTGAGTCCAGCTGGGAAGGAGTTGGAATGGCAATTCCAGACCCTGTACAGGGAATGCAGGTAATCTCAGAGGAAAAGGAGGTATCTCCTTGTCAAACCAATCCTTCCAGCTTAGATCCTAGAATTGCTATTGGCTTTATTTTCAAGCATGGGATTTCATCCTTCATCCCACAGGAAGGAGAATGAAGACAGATGAGAAGAAGTGGAGGGGGAAGGAAAAAACCAAACAAAGGCACTTTTCCTGAACTGGAAGAGTTTGGAGGATTCTAGGAAATGTAGTCAATGCAGAGCTATTTAGCAGCATAGGCCTGGGATAGTTCCATGGGCTGTGTTAAATGTCTTACATTAGATATTTACTTTTCCATAATACTGGGAAACCTTGTGCACTTTGTGAAGCACCAGATGTTAATCTGGGATTGCCTTGGAACAACCTGGGTGTCACTGGCACCTACAGATAATTCCAGAGATGCAGTAAGATCCACAAACATACCTAGCCATTATTTTGCTGGTGAAAATCAGGATTTACATTGCTCCACACTGAAAGAGGAGCTGTTCTTCCGTTTTTCCTTTTCTTATTTTTTGTTTGGGGGTGGCTAACTAAAATCATCTAAAGAATGAACTAAGAGCTGTGTGCACTTCATGCCTTTAATAAATCAGAATACCAATGTCTCCAGCAACCTCGCTATTAAGTGGAAATTTATAGTCCTTGGAGTTGACTTGTAGCATTGGCAACAAACAGAATTACTGTTGTGGGGTTTATGTTGGGTTTTATTTGACAGCCCAGGATGATGCATTTCTAAAAGCACTTGAGATGCAATTTCAGAGAGGCAAATGAGAATCAGTCAATGGGTCAGAGCAACACAGTTCAAAGGCCCATAGTTCATAAAATATTTATGGGCTGTTGTAAAAGTAAAGAGGAAAGGGAGCTTATGTAACATACCAAAAAATGAAGAGCCAGCAGAAAACTTCCTCTCCCATCCCACAACTGAACTGAATTTACATATTTCCGGAGAAAGTGTGTCCAGCCATGGCTTTTCCACAGCTATCCCAGGATGTCTGCCATTCCAAATCCACTAATTCAGTTTTTTGCTATTCTATTGTTCCTAGATGAATGCCTCATGTCCAAGCTATGCTCACTGTGACCAACTGCAGAAAACTAGTTTGCCACAAGATTTTGTTGTTGGATTCTTTTTGCTACAATAATGCAATTTGCAAGGGAAAAGAGGAAGGAGGAGAGCAACATCAGAAAATATACTGGATGGTTTAAATTTGAATGGCATTTTGAAGAAAATCACCCCAAAACACCATAACCCCCCCAAGCAGAAAAAAAATGTGAACTTCGAGGCAATAAAAACTTGAGATTTGTTTAGGGAATGGCAAAGTCTCCTGCAGACAAAGCTGAGCAGATGTGATGTTGTGGTTCCAGCAGTGTTCCTGACATGTTCCCATCCCCTGAACACAGACACTGCTCTGTGGTGGTGTCACCACTCGTCACCTCTCTGTGGCGTGGCAGCACAGACGCTGCTACACAGTGTCAAGAAATTGCCATGGGGCTCATTTGCTCCTCCCTTAACCCTCCTGGCTCCTGAAGAGGAAAGAAATATTAAGCTTTCTCACTCAAGACAGATGCAAAGCCTGCCTGATTCTTATCTCTTCTCTTTCCCACTCTTTTCTTTACAATCCCCACAATTTCCGAATTTCTATCCTCACTCAGAGAAGAATGTTGAAAATAACAAGAACAGATCCTACATGATGATACTTTGTTTGGCATTACACCATTTTGTTAATTTTGATGTTATTGCCAGGATTATTAACCTCTGAAATCCATAATTTCACAATCTGGACAGGACGTAAATGATTTGGAAGCCACAACTTATTGGCCACTGGTTGAGTAACATTCCACATAGCTAATTGTGCTTCAGAAGAATGGATGGGTTATGATCTTGCTGTCGTATTTTCCATCTAATGCTTGGCACCCTCCAGAAACCCTGGGGCTCGAGACCAAATGTGTAGGAGCTGCTTTTCTGTGATGATGATAATTTTAGTTTGGCACCTCTGAGAAAACAGAGCATGTCCTTTTCATCTTGAAGGACCAGATTTTTTTTAAAGGAAGCTTAATAAGGCAGATAGGGAATCAGTGGTCTTTTGTTAGTTCCTGTAACTTTTATTGATTTAATGGAGATTTAGGGACCTTTTTGAGAACCCCTATTTGTGTCTTTGGCTGTAAAAAATACAGAGTAATTTCTGAAATTCCTTTGGAAGTGCACTTAAACATCAGTTCAAAAAAAGCCAGTTGTTTAAATCCATCCCATTCAAGAAAGCTCTTCTGCCTCCAAGGAATTTAAGCAGGTTTAGAAGCTCTATCCATACAAAGGGATCTTTGCAAGTCAGAGCTCTGTAGCTATTTAATGAATCACACACTGATAAATGCTAAATGTGTTTCCCTTTCTCCTGAACAACTAGTGTTTCTCAAAGAATCAGAATTTTATTTTTGATTTTTAATGCGTAATCTTCATTTTCCAGGGGGTGTTTGTCCTTAAATCCCTTCTCACAGGGTATGTAATGCTAATATCACTTTATTAAATGAATGTTTTCAGGCAGGGGGAGAAAGCCCCACAGAAGGCAGCATAGAGTGCTGATGGTATCTCTACATAGGTTCTGTTAATGTGTTAGGAGCTGTTGGATATGTTGAGGCGCACACTGCCAAAACTTTGTGTGTGTCCCATTTACACCTCACTTACTCTTATCCAGCTCACTCCATGACATGAGTCATTTTTGTGGTATTTTGTCTGGGATCAAAATCACCTACTAGCGTCTTAAATAAGGCACAGCTTCATTAATACATAAACATTTTATAGCAAATATTTTATGTATGCTTTGTCTGCTTTTATACATAATTGCTAGACATGTAAGAGACTCTGTTTCTAGATTTTTGTTGGATGAGCAGCAATAAGGCACCTGTTTCCATTCACCCCTCTCTTTTATGCTCCATTTTATTTCCAAGGATGTAGCACCGCAGCCCCAGTTCCTGTGAGGCTTTCGGACACTGCCTCAATGCAAGCAGCAAAGCAAGATGTGAGTGAGGAGCAGTGCAAATGAGAGTAAGGAGAGATTAGGGAGTGTGGCAGTGACATCCAAGAGAGCACTGCTTGTTTTGCTAAGCTGGATTTAGGAGGGAAATAAAGAAGCATTTTTCCAAATCTCTTCATTATTCGTCGCACAGTGGCCGAGAAACAGATGTGCTGTTAACCTCTGTCCCATATTAACTCCAGTTTGTTCCCTTCTCTGCTGTGGGAGGCTGAGGGAGAGGGAGAAATGCAGCAGGGTGGTGCGAGGGGGCTTCGCACTGTCCGTGCCGTGGTATCTTGCAGCCATCAAATGTGACACAGAGAGTTCTCCAGTTCCATCACATTGCTGCTCCACAGAGCAGCCTCACATTTCTCCTAGCCCTTGCCTAATTTGGGCAGGGAGCAAAGGTAGCAACTCAAATCCATTGCTACAGGAGCAGAGACCTCCCTGTGAAGTACCACAGAGCTTCATCAAGTACCATTAGTGACAGGACAAGAGGGAGGGGCCTCAAGTGGTACTGAGGGAGGGCTTAGGTTGGATAGTAGGAGAAATTTCTTCACCCAAAGGATTGTCAAGCTCTGGAACCGCCTGAAGCTCAAGTCAGCACCCCTGAGAGATTTAAAAGACACGTAGGTGTGGCACTCAGGGGCATGATTTAGTGGTGGAATTGGCATTGTCAAGTCACTGGTTGGACTCAGTCCTAAAGGTCTTTTCCAACCATGGGTCGCAGTGAGCCGGTCATGTACCTGCTGAAGTTGCTTTGTTCCTTTTAAGTTCCAACATGTGGTGCTTTGAACACAGACATTTTACTTCCCTTTTTAATGCTGTACTATACAGTGTGTACTATCTCTGATGGGGTAGTTAAATATTGTCACAGAACTGACTGACAGCCCTGCAATGCTGCTCCCCACTTCTTCTTCCTGTGCTACAACAGCACACCTACTTCCACTCAGATACTGGCAGTGAAAGCAGTTCCTTTCCATGTGGAATCTCCCCTGTGAGTAAACAAAGATGTTCCATTTCGCCGTGTTGTCAGTCAAGAACTGTCATCTGGGACCCAGGTTAATGCAATACCTCACTATCTTCATTCATTATTTCTTTGGGAACCATACACAGTGCGTTTGTCTTGATCAAAACCGAGCTTGCATGTTGTGGTCAGTTCTGAAAAAGGGATCTTAATATATTTCTCAGGTGAATCAGGAAATAGAAAGAAAATCCAGTAGCCAGCAATATGTGACAGAACTCATACTTAACTGCTGGCAATCATTGTAAATAACTAGGTGCCTGTAAGCACTGTATTTTAACAAGTCCAGTTACAAACTGGTTTAGCATCAGGGTGAGGCTCATTTGTATCCTGCCACGTCTTTTATCAGGACTAAAAAGCCCATTTTGAGCTTTAGCTGTGTTGTGCAATAGGCATAATTTCCATCCCTGCTCAAAGGGATGAGCAACACCAAAGAGTCAGAAACCGGTATCAAAGTGTCAGAAGGACAAAAGAACTGGAGGTCAGTGGGGATGCTCAGGCTGAAAACTATGCAGAACCCAGAAGACAGCATCTCTTGGCTCCCAGCCCTCCCTCCCTTTCGAGGCAAGGTTATTCCTCTTGCAAATGATTCAGTGCCACTGCTGTTGCCAGTAAGTGTCAGCCCAGAAAACCAGTGATATTGTTGAAGAGTCAAAATGAGTCTTTTTTTATTCCCATAAAGCTGTTCTTCATATTATCAGGGCTGTAACTTTTCTGGGAAAATTACCACAGAGTGGCGTGAAGAAATTGTGGGTGGTGTCTGTCCCAGGATACCTGTAGGGACAGCAGTAAAGGGCATCACTCTCTCGCTGCCAAGAACAACACCTTAAACAAGAGGGGTCTGGGTGGGCACTGCAGCCACTGTAAAACTTAAACTTACATTGCTTAAGTGAGTTACACACTCAGTACTGAGTAACACCTTATCATTTCATATGCAGCACAATCAAATGCCACTGCCTGAAATGCCTAATTAAACTCTAAAGACCTACAGCAGGTATCCTGCTGTCTTGGTTTGCTGTGCGATACACCAGGGATGAAGGAAGAGATAATAATTTCCTTTGGATGCACATGTACATGTTTTACAATTATGTTAGTGATACAATGCTTTAAGTGAGAACAAATAGAATAACAAAGTTGAGATGAAACAGAAATAATCATCCACAAATATTTCTTAATTAATCAGCATTCCCGATGAACCTCCCCATGAAAAAAAGGAGTTTGATGCATTAATTCGTAGACTCATTTTGATACTTTGATGACTCTCAGCAAAAATCTATCTAGAAGCGTATTCAGTTGAAATTGATGGAATTATCCTTTTATTTAAATAGGTACATATTGATTAAGGGGTGCAGAATCTGTTCTCTGTCCTGTTATAGAATCTTGGAGACAGTTGAGCTTGAGACATGTCACAGAGCAGTATAATATTCCTATTATCAATACTAAAGGGAGGTTGTGGCTGTTACCACTTGATCATCATATTCTCACAATAATTATTTACCTCTGATTTTAAATTGCTGTCTTTAAAATTTATCCAAGGATTCTAAAGAAACTTAATGGCCTCTGATAACACTTATGCTCACTGAAGAAGTGGAACTACAATGTTCTCCAATGTCACACTCAGAAATGGTGTGTTTATGTAGTTGTTCAGTGGTTAATAAAAAGTCACAGCTGTCACAAAGCTTGGGTGTTGTGAATGTATCTAAAACACTTGAGATGGCTCTGAAGCACCACATAGTCCTAATTTTTTTTCAATGTCATAAAGTTCTTTAATTATAAAGCAATTACCTCTCTCAAACGATACCGTATAAGCCCGTGATGTGGTAGTTGTTAACCTGTATTTTACATCTTGTCATTGTGCCCTCAGTCATCCTTGCTGTCAATTCAAGGTCATTTTACAGCATTTAGGTTGATATAGGCTGTAAGTGCTGGATGTAGGAATAATAGATAAGGACAGTTTTAATTCAGAAATGGTACTAAATGCTTAAAATGAGTACTTTAATTAGGGAGTAATGTAAGACAATAACTGTTTGGCTGCTACCTTAAGGGCTGCCATCAAGTATGTCATTTTTATGAGAGATGTCTTCTTATGAAAGGCAACCATATAATAAATATCTTTCCCATTCCTTAGGTGCAGTCACTGAATGAATTCTTCCTATATGAAGATGAACCAGCTTTCCTAAACTGTCACAGAATTAGGTGGAAAATATTTCACACATGTACATGGCAGGCTTTTGTTTTCGGTCACATAAAAACGCCTGTGTTATTTGCAATTAATGTATTCTTTTAGACAGAATGAGACACCTTGAGGTTTTGCCCTGTCTGTAACAGTGACTATTCTGGGATATTAGGAGTCTCTGGGCTGCTGTTCTTCCCAGCACAGCAGAGAACAGAGGCTGGAATGAAGGCACCTCTGCTTTACAAACTGGTATGTGCCGTGTCCCTGTCCAGCAGGCACGCTGGTCCTGCTCCAGCCTCACTTTAGGACTATCTGAGGCGGGGATTCTTCTGCACGTAGTTTTAAGACTCCATTTATCTCCTTTTCTTCAGTTTTTTCTCCTGCAAAAATGACCAAAGCAGGACGAAAAATTCATCTCTAACTAATCACAGAGTCATTTTAGGTTTCTTTCCCTTGTAACATGGTGATTAGGTGTCATATCCGCTGGGATCTGTTGTTGTTGAGAGCCCAGAATTCGGTGGCGAGGTCTGGATTTGTGGTTGGCATGCAAAGCATTTAGTCAAATTGTTTTC
This sequence comes from Ifrita kowaldi, assembly GCA_013398055.1. Lineage (NCBI taxonomy): Eukaryota > Metazoa > Chordata > Aves > Passeriformes > Cinclosomatidae > Ifrita > Ifrita kowaldi. The sequence goes on from VZRS01010437.1 coordinate 502,995, forward strand.
TTTCCATGTCACTCCCATGTAGACATGAAACCGCGAGCACCAATTATGCAATCACACATTTTCCCCCTTTTTCCTAAATGAATTACAGTGATAAAGCTGGAAACGTTGTGCTCTGTTTCCACAGCTGCAGCAAACTGGGAGCAAAAAAAACAATAGCCGCATACACACATGTGCGTTCCAGCTGCTGCCGGTTCCCACATTCTCCCTTATCCTTGCTGTCCTCCCATTGGAGCAGATAAATTGCCTCAGTGACAGGAAAGGTCGGTAGCAGATAGGCTGCCAGTTTAATAATGTTTGGTAGAAAATCAGAATTAATGTATGAAAATACTAATTGCAACTTAATGTGGAGGGTGATTTAAAGTTCAGGCTTCTGGAATCAGGCAGAATAACCCTGAGGAAAGGCAGATGAAGGTTTCTGTTTCTTTTCCCCCCCAGCTTGGTCCCATAGTCAGTTATTTTTCCTTTAAAGCTCACAACTCTGGAGACAACAGTTGCTTTCCCACTGTTCTCTGAGCTCTGCCTCACTGCTGGGGTGCCAGTTGCATCTGCAGGAGTTGGGAAGATAAAAGAGAGAGGATCTGGTGCATATCCTGGAGGTGCAAAATTGTTGGAGTATAGTGCATTTTGTGGAGTGGTTCCCCAGTTTTCAAGCATTTCTCGGTGTCAGGTGATAAAAACCCCTTTCACAGGATAAATAATATTGGGGTGTAAGGACGTTATTTAAATGACCAAATGGCAGGGCTGGTGTGAGATCAGAATTTTGAAATGATTCTGAGGTTGAGCTCATGCATCAAAATCCAAATAGCATTTGATTATGCAGGGATACCTCAACTCCTGTGGTCCTTGGAAAAAGGTCATGGAACAAAACTGGTAACATTGTTACTCTGTAAGTAAATTGCTACTTTATTTTTCTTTTCCTGGATTTGATGGAAGAGTCTTAACTGATTTAAAACAACAACGAAAAACTTGAAAGTAGGGCAAGGTACAGAATCTTCCAAATGACGTATTTGCAATACCATTGCCAGAGTGATAAAACAGTAAATAACGTGAATTAGATTTTTTATGTAAACACTTGGTTTAGAAGTAGATAGTTCTTTTGCTCTGATTTATAAGCACATAAAAATTCAAGGGATACAGCTGAGGATGAAATGAATGTATGTGTATGTCTGAGTGAACACTTCAGGTTTGATTGGTGTGGGCTGACACAGTGAAAGTCTGTGAAGGTTTGGAGTTTGCATTTAGTCTTTAATGTTGCATTTTCTTCTCTGACCCATTTACACTCATAACCCACCTTCACCAAAATTCCAAAGTTATCAGCCAGAAGATAAAAATGGTTAAGTGGTAGATAATGAATGATAGATTCAGTATAGAAAACTGTATTTTTCTGCTATTTTTGAAAGCTGAGCTATGCACTTACATAGTGTATGCTCAGGGCTCCTTGGGATAGGCTCTGAGCAGACTATGTTGCATGAAAAGCTGGCATTTAGAAGTGTCTACCATGGGATTATACACAGTGTTTACTTCAGTTGTAAACACTGAAGAAATGGGATAGATGGGACATAGTTTAACATGGTCTTGTCCAGAACAGAGACTCAAATGTGCTGCCCTAAGGAGTGCCAAGGTGCCACTGCCTGCTTTGCCTCTCGTGGGAGCTTGGCAGTTGGAAATCAGCCAAGTCAAGACTTGTCATCAGTCTCGTAGGAAAAGAATGGAAATGAGAAGGACATGAACATTTAGGAAACATTTTGCTTATCAACAAATTGACTTAATAGCAATGAGAGAGAAGCACTGTGGCTACTCATTCTGACTTTGTTGTCATCAGTCTGAAGGGAGCAGCACTTGCTGATGGCTTGGCAGCAATTCATGTCAGGCTGTGATGGCTTTATATGCATCTCATTTAAATCAGCTCAGCTCTACCCTCTGCCTCAGTGTCTCCTGGGTCACCCCACCCCTTTTCCAGCTTTACTCTGAGTTTAGTTTTAAAAACCTCAGCATATGCAGCATGAAACATTTAGGTTTTATGGCAGATATTTCTGCTGCAGTCATTTTTGTGTGATTTTTTCATGCTGGTCCATATCCAACATACCCATGATTGGCATCCCCCTGCCCTGCTCTTCACCAACCTGGGTGGAAGACTGAAAGCAGAAGAGCTCCTGAACATCTCCTGTTTCCCTCACAAGCACCCTACAGAACTCAGAACAACTTTGAGGTGACTGAGAGTGAACATCCCTGCCCAAAGTAACAGCTTTTTCAAACATGTAGGGCCTTCAGGCTCCATGCTGAAGCCTGAACCCACTATAAAAATGTCTTCATTGTATCTGTTCTCTCTTACTGGGGATTGTGTCCTGCTTCTGATGGTTTGCTGGTGACAAATAGAATGTTGGGGTTTTTCTCCCCAGTAAGTTGGACCTCTGAGGACTGGGAGCTCCCAAGATCACAGATTTCTCCATTTTTCACTCACCTGGAATCCCTCTATTTTAGCTGTTGTGTTATACAAATAGTTTCAGGTAAGATGTCAAAGACTGTTCTTTAGTAACCTCTAAATCTACGTTCTAGACTGGTATCTTCTTGTTGTATTTTATTATTTTTAACAAGGAAATGTACAATCATCAATAATGATTATTTTAATTTATGTAGCATGCAGACCTCAGTGCTGTCACTCTCTGTGCAACTCCTGGCACATGTGGGGTTTTTATTTAAAATACTCTTTTCTAAATCCTGGACTAGAGTTGATTATTTTAAAAATTGAGATTTTTTTTCAACATATCCTGAGCTATGCCAGCATAATAAAAATACATTTTCCACACGTTATAACTAGAGCTATGCAAGCAAAAGTTCCTGAAATTAGAAACTTCCAACTGAGCTTCTTTGTTAATCTTCAGTGAGCCTTAAAAGAACCTCAGTTTGAAGACAATTAATGCAGTATTGAAAAATTGTGAGAGCTTGAAATCAATAGTGTTGTACATGCACATTATGAAATTAGAAACATCCCAGCTTCTTCCTCAGTGCAGAACCCACCCTGAAGTTAAGGGGGAAAACACTCAATAGAAAACTCCTTAGGGAAAGATTTTTTAAGGAAAGCTGGTTTGGCCTACATATGTGTAAGGCTGTGTAGGGGACGTGAGGCATGCCAGGAGAGTCTCTTCCCCTCCACAGACCTTCAGTCCTGCTCTCTGCTGCGGGGGAATAGCAGTGCAAACGTGCACAGATTCTGTCACCGATCTCCTGCTCTGCGGATGAGAACTGCAGACTAATTCAGCACTACTGAGGGCATCAGAAGGGGGAAATGAAGCCTCCCAATGTTAACACATTCCTCAGGCTCAGGTCTCATTGACTTCAGTGGGCCCGTGGTGCTTTACATCCATAACCCTCCGGCACTTCAGTATACAGTTGACTTTCAGCAACTTAAGGGTCTCTGCACCTTGAGACTGGAGGTAGGAGCGATGTGAAAGCCACTGCCTGAGCTTTGTGTTGCTCTGAATTAAAACAGGAAGGGAGCTCATGTTGGAAAGGGATGTCATGAGCTCACACTCAGGAGGGAGGATTTATTTGCTTATTTATTTATTTTAAGAACCCTCTGAAATATTTCTCTGAGCATCCAAGAGGCAAAGGGCTATGAAGTCATAAGGACGGTCCCAGAGGAAGGCCGTTGCTTTAAAGTTTCCCCTACAAACAAGAAAACAGCTCAGTGTGTCAGTGAGCCAGCACCAAGCAGCTGCCTTGGCTGCAACACTTATCACAGTAGGTTTACTGTGAACATCTGAATATCACACCAGGAAAACAAAAACAAGAGGAGAAAATGCACAAAGAAGAGCCATCCCTGTGTAGCAAGGAGAAATTAATTTTCAATATGCGTCTTATTGGCTGAATATTTCGCACAAATTTTACTTAGTTCCTTGTTCTTCAGATTTCAAATTTCATGTATTCTAAAGGAGACACCTATGATCCAGAAACTCAGAGGAGTAGGGAGAAGGAGAGCACAGCACATGCATATAAAGGATTCCCAAGTCTTGAACCCCTACTCTTTATACAGACTCTTACCAGTTTATTGCTTTTATGTAAATAATGCCCACGAAGGTCAAAGTCTAAAAATGATGAAATTAGTTTCTGTGGCCTGTCAGCATTTGCTTGGATTTGACTGGTTACTAGTGCTGAAATTATAATGATGAATTCCAGACTGTTCATAGTCCTAACTTGCTTTCTGCATCTGGGATTAAATTCAACCAATTTATTCTAAAAAATGGAAGCGATGAAATCTATAGGATGTATCTCACAGATGTTTCATAGCAGTTGGTGAGCTCATGACTTTATCTGCTAGAGAACTCCCCCAAAATCAGCATCTGCCTCTTAATCCCTTTATGTTTTGCCTGGGTCATTTTTTTTCCTCTTGCACAGTTCAAAAACAGTTTGAAAACAGTCATTTTGAGACACTTTTCCTATTGCTATTAATGCCATTTGCTTCCATATCATCACTGTCTTTTGCTCAGATTACTTTGCTTTCCTACAAATACTCTGCAAGTCCTTTGAAAGTGAAATACTTTCACTGAAAAAGAAATATTGGCACATAATGGATCAATTAGAAAGGCATGTCGTGCAGAAAAGTGAACAAATCTTGACCATTTTTGTAATAGTAAACAATCTTCTGAAATCAGAGGTTGATATCTCTTTGAAGCATTTCTACACTTGAAATATTTTGACTTAAAATGTATTGGTTTGCAGATCCCTTTTTACATGTATGAGTACAAAAATGCGTGTCTCTTTGTCTGTGTGCCTGTAGGTATATTCTGAAGCACAGCCATGCCAAAAATAGCACACAGACACACACATCTGGGAAACACACCAAACTCTCCTGCAGAAAGGCAGCAGCAGGGAATATATGCACATATAGATGCATATATGTTATATGTGCAGTGTTGCCAGCATACTGAATAACTTCCTGAGGGCACTGCTGAAACGATGCAGTGCTGAATGTGACTGAGGCTAAGTCTTGCTGTTTTTTGATTCAATATTTGTCAGATCAACAGTGTAGGAATTTCACGCTTGGATCTCTAGTTGAAAAACCCTTGCTGGGGAATCTGCATGGTGTTTTAGGAATTCTTGATGGGAATTAACATTGTGTGACTATCATGCTTTCTGTGTAGGCATTGCCAAGAGGCAAATTGGTTTGCAGTGTTTTGCAGATTCTGTGTTCTGTGCCCCTCAGGCCCAGTTTCTCAGTTTCCAAAGGAGAAGGGTGGAATGGTCTCTGTCACAACAGGATCCCTTTAGAGAAAATCCTAACTTCCAGCAAAATTAGCTTATTAGGGGAGAAACTGCACAGCTGGGACTGGGGGCTGACCTTGTGATCGAGGAGGCTGTCAGAGTTAAGAAAGCAGAAACTATTGACTAAAACAGCCGGGTGGGGACAAGGACTTTTCCAGTTGGATCAAAAAATGGGAATTTACTGAAAGGGTTTAACAAGGCAGAGAAAAGAGAAGGGGAAGGAAATGAAATGCCTTGTGGACATAGTTCCCTGAGGAGTCCCAAACACAGAATGAGCTGAAGTATGGGGCACTGCATGGCTTTCCTAGTTGTAGTTTACTTGTTTTAAGAGGAGATTATTGCAGCTGAACCATGGGAAGGATGTGGGACTTGTGTGTGCATGACATTTGTTTAACAAGAACGAAGTGTAGATCCCAGCAACCCGTAATTTTCAGGGTGTGCTTTAACTCTCTCCTGCAGCATCTCCTGAGCTGTCAGCACCAGCCTGTGAGTTTGGGGACGATTGGGTGGCAGGGCTCCAGGTCCCCAGGCTGGTCCCAGAGACAATGCTGTGCAGAGGGGCTGGCGAGGGCAGAGCACAGCAGCAGTGCTGCAGCACACTGAGTCCAGAGCAGCACAACACCCAGAGCTTCTGCAGGCAATTAGTGAGACCGGAGCTTCTGGTTCCGTGGAAATTAGCTCCAGAATTAAATGGGAGTTACACAATCCTTACAGATTGCCAGCCATTAAAGACAGCTATGGCGCCTTCGAAATCTTGGCCAGGAAGCCCTCATATGAAAGCAGACTTTAGGTTATTTATGGACAGGCAGAGCCTAATGGTTTTAATTTTCTAGATAGCTCAGGAGGCCAATCAGATTGGCAACACCAGCAGAATGTGTCAAGAAGCCCCAACTCCTGCAACCACAAATTAATAAAAACTGGTTTTGAGGGAGAGACACAGTATTGGTGGACCTGGCTGTTCTATGCATGGCTGAGAATGGAACCTATTCTCACACTCAGGGAGAAGTTGTCTTTGGTTTACTATCTGCTGTTACATGCTATTCTTTAGTGTCAAACTGATATAAATATGTTTGCCCTTGATTTTTGATACTTACTGCTGCCCATGCTGGATTCATGTTCTAATCATATGGAGGCCATATGTATTCTTTACACACAGCCTGCACTGCACTGCACAATTTATTACCCCATCCTTTAAACATACTGCTCTTACACGCTCAAAGCCCAGCATTTTTATATGCTGTAGATACGTTCACTGCTAGCAAGTTACGAGGCACTGTAAAAATTCTATTTATCCACGTAATTTTCTGTAGTCATTGTTAAATGGAGACATGTGGAGGAAAAAAGGGTGCTTCAAAGTACCTGCGCTCCTGTATTTGTAGGTATTTTGAGTAGCTCAGATCATGGGGGAAACGTTTCATCCAGCAATGAGGCGAGGAAAGATTTGATAGTGTCACCAAGCTGGTTTTTGAAAGCAGCACACACAGGTACTCTGAAATGCTTCCAGAGAAGGCTGTGGCATGCATAGGGATATTTTCTGTTAGGGTTAGGGTGTCTCTGCACCTGAGCATTTCCTCCACCAGCCTGATGCCTGTCTCCTCCTGCCTCTAGGTACCAGATCCACACGGGGCTGCAGCACTCCATCATCCGGCCGACGCAGCCCAACTGCTTACCTCTGGATAACGTCACGCTACCTCAGAAGCTCAAGGAGGTCGGGTACTCCACGCACATGGTGGGCAAGTGGCACCTGGGTTTCTACCGCAGGGAGTGCATGCCCACGCAGAGGGGGTTCGACTCCTTCTTCGGCTCGCTCCTGGGCAGCGGCGACTACTACACCCACTTCAAATGCGACAGCCCCGGGATATGCGGCTACGACCTGTATGAGAATGACAATGCTGCCTGGGACCACGACAACGGCATCTACTCCACACAGATGTACACGCAGAAAGTGCAGCAGATCCTGGCTTCTCATAACCCCAGGAAACCCATATTCTTGTATATTGCCTACCAAGCTGTCCATTCGCCTCTTCAGGCACCGGGCAGGTATTTTGAACATTACCGCTCGATAAACAACATCAATAGGCGGCGATACGCAGCCATGCTGGCCTGCTTAGATGAGGCCATAAACAACGTGACCCTAGCTCTGAGGAAGTATGGCTACTACGAGAACAGCATTATCATTTATTCTTCTGATAACGGTGGGCAGCCAATGGCCGGAGGCAGTAACTGGCCTCTCCGAGGAAGCAAAGGCACCTATTGGGAAGGAGGTATCCGCGCTGTCGGGTTTGTGCACAGCCCGCTCCTGAAAAACAAAGGGTCTGTGTGCAAGGAGCTGGTGCACATCACGGACTGGTTCCCCACGCTGATCACCCTGGCGGAGGGGCAGATCGATGAAGACATCCAGCTGGACGGCTACGACGTGTGGGAGACCATCAGCGAGGGCAGGCGTTCCCCGCGGGTGGACATCCTGCACAACATCGACCCGATCTACACCAAAGCCAAGAACGGCTCCTGGGCAGCTGGCTATGGGATCTGGAACACTGCCATCCAGTCTGCCATCAGAGTGAATCACTGGAAACTGCTGACGGGAAACCCGGGATACAGTGACTGGGTGCCTCCGCAGGCCTTCAGCAACGCGGGTCCCAACCGCTGGCACAACGAGCGCGTCTCCTGGTCAGCCGGGAAAACCGTGTGGCTCTTCAACATCACGGCCGACCCCTACGAGCGCGTGGACCTGTCTGCCAGGCACCCAGAGGTGGTGAAGCAGCTGCTGCGGAGGCTCTCGCAGTTCAACAAGACAGCGGTGCCTGTCCGCTACCCGCCCAAGGACCCTCGCAGTAACCCCAAGCTCAACGGAGGAGTCTGGGGGCCGTGGTTTAAGGAGGACGAAAAGAAAAAGAAATCAGATAAAAGCAAAGGTGCGAATAAGCAGAAGAAGAGCAAGAACAAGAAAAAAGCAAATCAGAAAAAGGGGCGGTCATTTCATTGCCGGTCACGTCTTGCTGGTGGGTAAACTCTAAGCAGGCTCCTTGGCTCCTTGGTCTGAGTCAGCCTGGCCCAACTTCTTGAACTTCTGATGGAATAGACTAGAAATGCCAGTTCTGCACTATGGATGAAAGTTGTCATCTTTTGTCTCTGATTTCACCAGCACAAGATACTTTAACACTCTGAGTGACCGTGTGACAGACTTCGTCCTCCACGGGATGAGTGGTCCTCACCCGTCACCGACACATTCCAGATAACAACAGCGATAACATCTTGTTTCAGGAAACTTAGCTTTGATGGACAAATGATGGTTCCTTGCCTTAATTAGATGGAATCTTTGGAGAGCATGGAGATGTTAATGGCAGATGTTCTCAAACTGACAGATGTTTCAGAGGGAGAAAGGAAAAACCTGAGAACTTCTGTGGGTCAGTAAGTGCTAGCCATCAACCTATGACATGTTTTGATACAACACAGCAAAAACTGAAGGCATCAGGGTAACTTTCTAGAGGTGCTGGAGAGGGGGGCATGATAGGAGGAAAGCTGCTTTAAATTAGATTTTGTCCATCTTAAATAAATCTGAAATATTTTTAACATTTCCTAGATGTGCTGAGCTCCCCCCATTTGCAGTAAAACACATGACCAGCGAGCACATGCCACATGTTATTTATTACAGGCATAGACAAAAACACATCGCCAAAGTGAATGTAATATTTAAACATTTTAAGACAACTATACAACAATATGTAAAAGATATAATTTATTTTACAGCACAATCCTTATTTCTCTTCCATTAAAACTTCCTGCCTGATGCAAGGCACCCCTGTGGGTGCCAGGGTTGTTTGGGTTCTTTTAACTTTGATTTTTAGAATTTTATTTCCACCCTGTCATTCAGAGTTTATTTAACAGATCCATATCCTCCGAGTACTGTAAACCAAGGAAATACTGTACACACTGCTAGGATGAGGAAGGAGAACAATTCAGGTGCGTCACTGCATTATGTGTTTGCCTCCAGTGGTTTTGAATGTAACGAAGACAGGGTTTATTTAATTTAGGAGTCACGTGAATATTGTTCAGTTTCTCTACAGAAGATAGGCCATCTTGATGTTTGGGGGGAAAATTCTACTTTAAACCTTTTATTTATGTACCTATTAAAATAGTTTATTTTTATGGCATTCATAAAAGTCGTCTGCCTCTTTTTTGCATCCAAGGTAGCAATTCTGGCCTAGTTTATTTTAAACAAACTCAAGTAAGCTGTTTTATTACTATTATTTTTGGTGCATGTTTTATGACATTTTGCTTCTGAAACAGAATTTCTTCTCCCAATATGTATATCATTTGAGACATGCTTCAAAGTTTGCCCTTTTCCAAGGTGTCTGCATGGATGATGAATGCAGGGACTGGCTGCACATTCCTGGTGATCTGTGGTAATTGATAAAATGCACACACACATTTAAGCTTCAAGATGAATCATGGTAAATAAAATTGATGATTCATTTGTTGAATGACTATCATGTATTTTGGTAAAATTTCAAATAAGCCGGCTTTTCCGCAGTGTGTCTCTTGACTCAGACGTTATATAAATGGATTATGATTGAAAAATTGAGCATTCCTAAAATAAGTGCACGCAGAAATCTGAATGAAATCCAACTGTCCAGCACCTCCTCACCTTTTCAAAAGGCAACTAACTGCAGGTATATACTGCCAAAACCCAGCAAACTGCATACTTAAAAGCAAAATAAAGCTGCCATTAACAGAACACAGAAGCAAGTCAGGCAGCTCTTAGTTACTTCTGCAATGAATATCCTGTGGAGAACACAGAAATGGACTTCTTGGGTAATTGCATCTAAATAATAGTTACAGAAGGATGGTGTGTATCTGCATAAGTGTTTAATATTGTCACCATTGTTTTTCATGCTGTGTGGTCCTTCAGATGACTAATTAATTTCTTAGAAATCTGTCTAGCTTTTCTTCACATTCGCACTATCCAGTGAGTAATCAGGAACTCAGATGTTCTCTAAATTCTCACTTTTTTAAAAAATGTGCCATCGATGTCCTTAAATGAGAATAACATCTTCAGATATTACACTCCAAAATGTGAAATATAAAATTCATATATGTGAGGAAATACATTTCATTTTCCAAGGTAATTTTAAAGAGGCCAAAATTAGGTGTATAAATTAAACTATATATAGAGAGACTAAGATATTAATTTATTTTGGCATAATAGCAGCAAGGCAGTGTCATAGACTGTTATCCTCATAGAATTAATTATTGCCCTTTTCCCTGAAAGCTTTATGGTGGCTTTGGCTTTCCTTGAACCAAAGCAGCCAGAGAACATTATTCTCTGACAACATTTTATTCTATAATTATTTATATCTGATCTCTCTCAGGCAGAATGGGAGTCCTTGAAAGTAACCGGTGCAAGGCAGATCAGTGGATCAGTTCTCTGTGTGTTAAATAAATGTGCCACGAGTAAGTGTTTGTAGAGTACACAGTGGGAGTACACTTCCAATGAATTTGATATTTTGATCTAGTAGCGGGCAAAAGTTGGCTTTGAGGGGGGTAGAAAATAGTCACAGTTTAGCTGCATTCCTGAATTTTTTGCTGAAATGCTCCTGACGTGAAAATACAGTGTCTGCTGTCACACACAACTTGTGTTTTCTCACTGCAGCGACACAACGGTCTCTGGTTTGTGGGGATGCTGCGTAGCTCTCAAACCCCCACTCTCTGTTTGCAGAGCTCTCAGTAGCTCGTACACCCTCCCAGCAGGATTTCACAGCTTATTTACGTCTGCAAATATGTTACGTGCCCAGTCTCGGGCAAGGTTTGATAGGTAAACACTGAAAAAGAGACCTGGAGAAAGGCTGGGTAGGTGGCAGTGGGGAGCATTTACTTAAGATTTTTAAAGTTGTCTCAAGCTTTCTCCGCACTCTCTGTGGGCACAAGGAAAAGGCAGGTTGAATACTAGCTCTGATTTGGTCTTAGTGACAGCCACACCTTCAGGAGGGCTGGCCTGTTCTTCAGAAGAATGTTGTTTTTTCTAGGTTTTCTCAATTTTATTTTAAAGCTCTTCACAAATAATTTTCTAATGGTAAGATAATTTTAACATCATCAGTGACTTTTAAAGTTTTATTACCAATACTATCATTATTTTTAGTATTATTGTTGTATTGCTCTTACTTAGTTTGACGTAAATTTGGAGACAAAATGCTCTTCCAGCTACAGGTAAAGAGGAGTGGAAGGCAGTGCCAGGAATGGTGAGTAAACCAGAACTGTCAGTCTTTTCCTGTGGGTCACGCTGGGAGACGTGTGGGGATGGCCCTGCGGTCGTGAAGCTCAGCCAGACTTGCAGCCTTTAGAGCATGAAGGCACAGTGAGGTACTTCGCAAGTTTTAAACAACTTAGCCAGACTTTACCTTATCCAGACACAACTAGGCTCTTATTAAGGCATTGCCTGGATTGTTTTCTCTGGTTTATAATGTATTTTGAGAAGAAGGTAGGAGAAGAAAGAGAAAGGAGAAAGGTATGTAGGCAACACCCTGGGACCCAGCGTGCTTTGAGCTGCGTTTAAATGCAGGGCCGAGGAGCCCTCAGCACAGGGGCCGTGTCCTTGTCTCGGCTCTGCTCCCCGGGGGCTCCCCAGGCCTGGCTGTGCTTTGACGGCCCCTGTGGGGCCCACACGGACACATGGCGCCATTTTGGGTGAGGGGCACGGTCTGACAGGTTGGGTAAGGGCAGGGGTGGGGGTGTCCATCTGCCATTTTGGGTAAGGGTGTGAGGGGAAGTCACCCCGCCATTTTGGGTAAGGGTGTGAGGGGAGGTCACTGCCATTTTGTGTGAGTGTGTGGGGACACTCTGCCATTTTGTGTGAGTGTGTGGGGTCATGCCACCATTTTGTGTCAGGCTCTTGGTCCCTCTGCCATTTTGTGTAAGCATTGAGGGAGGTCAGTGTGCCATTTTGGGTAAGGGCATGGTTCACTCCACTATTTTGTGTCAGCCCAATGGGGCACTCTGCCATGCTATGTCAGCCTATGGGGTCACTCCACCATTTTCAGGCAGGCTGTGGGGTCACTCTGCCATTTTGTGGCTGCCATGGGGCGCTCCACCATTTTGTGTCAGACGGTGGGGTCACTCTGCCATTTTGTGTCAGATACTAAATTCCTTCCAGTGGCATTCCTTGGTGCAAATGGGGGTGCTGGATCTCCCAGGTTCTACTCTGAATGCCGTTCAGGAAATCTCTGAGAAAGGAAAGAAAGAAAATTACTTTTAGTATGTTTTATAGGAATTTTTTTTTTTTTCAGTTAAGGAGATGTATGAACAAAGGACTGTTCCTTTGCTGACTATTGATGTGTACTATACCCAAGTCCTGGAAGAAGTACTTGATGGTTTTCAGTATGTAACACTCCCAGATTAATGCAGGTTCCTTTTGTCATCTGCCTTTAAACCCAGTGAATATTCATCAGCGGCATTGAGACAAAGTGAGTAAAATCTGGTTTACTTCATACTACAGACACTATTAATTACAGAACCAGTGTTAAGTCCACTTGTCCAAAAGATTACATTAGCTCGGACAAAGACACTGGGACATACAATGTACCTGTTTGTTACTGACTTAATCAGCTGTACTCTCGGGACAGCAGGAGCTTTTCTATTGCCATTCTCCATCTTTTATTTTCTCTTTTCCAAGAACAGGCAGGGAATGTGTATTCCCATGGGGGAAAAAAGAGCATAAGATTTAATTTAGCAGTTAAATAACACTAGCTCCTCTTCAGCATCCCAATTCTGTTCAGAGGAGTACTCAATAAAGTACATGATTTCCTTTCTGTGGAATATAAGTCAAGGTCTTTTGTGAAGTGGAGGATTTATGTCAAAGACAGGCCAATGTGAAAATACAAAAAATGTTCTCTTTTCCTGAGTTATGCATCCTTTTTCATCTCTGCCAAGCAAGCTAATAAAAACAAATATAAATACAGATAACTGCATGAAAGAAGATATAATTAGTACCTGGGTTTGAATTAATGGTGCAACAAAAGTATAATCCATGATATGGTTAAAAGTTGTTTCGTAAATTCCATTCGTTTCAGGTATAATCAGGGCAACATTGCTGAAGTTCAGCTTCTGACTGAAGTAACAGAACTGATTAACGGCTGTTGTGAATTTCCATAACAAGGGGAGAACAGGGTCCTGAAATGTCATACCGATGTAGCCTCAAAAATACTTCTTTATGATTCAGTATGAACATCAGTGCCTCAGTAAAAGTCAAGTATTTAATCACCTGAAATTAGTGCAGGCCATGATGTTTGTTGTCGTTCCCTAGATTTGCTTAAAAAGATCACTTTTGAGCATTACTTGGCAAGGCTGTATTTATTCCTCATTAAATGCAGCTTTCTTCTGTTAGTTGAGCTGAGCCAGCATGGAACAGAGTGCAGGAGAAAGTCAAAGCCTTACTCTGAGTGTAGGAATGATTCTATATAAGTAGTGTGCAGGGCACAGTTTGGAAATGGACATCACTAGTGGCAGAACATCTCTGTGGATTTGCCAAAATCCAAAGCAAGACTAATTCCTTTTAGATAGCCAAGATGTATTTGTGTTTTTTAAGATGGCTGGAGAAGGAGGGGAAACGTGGCCCTGTGAGAAGATGAAGAGCACCAAGCTGTGACAGCTGTCTGACTTTGAATGAAGAAATTGAATATTGCTTAAAAGGAGCATTTTGGGACAGTGAACTGTATGCCATTAAAGAAATTCTTCATATATCATCATCTAATTTTCTTCTAAAGAGACAACCTTTAAAGCTCTGAATATTGGCAAAACTTGAAGGGCATAACTGGGAATGTCTTACCTTTGGGCAACATTCTGAAGTCTTTCTCTCACAGCATATGTTTTTTACAGTAATTGGTTCCAGTTTTGTTTTGGTCTTCATCAGCAGATTGCATTATATTTTGTCACTCTGGATGGAGGGAATATAGTTAGTGTTGATAAAAAGCGTACTGGNTTAAATAAATAGCTTTTAGCTCTTTCACTTTCCTTCGAGGAAAATTTCTTTTTTTTCCCGAACCTGGTAGGGGGAAGGGTGGTTGTAACCTGGTTTTCTCTCAGAGGATATATTGCTAGATTTTGGCCAAACCGGCACAATGGTGTTTATTTGTTTAGGCTCTCAAGTGACCCCTAAGCAATCTCTTAGCAGACCCACTTCTAATACATCTAAATAATTGATCTCTTATTACCGTGTGGCTGCGGAGTATTTGAAAGAAATCCACAAAGAACGGTTTGAAAAAGTACAGAGGGAGCACATGGCGCTGGCCTTCAGCCCAGGTGACTTCAGCAACTCGCAACCTTTTGTCTTTAGATGTGATTTCTTTGAGGTTTTTATGCTGCTACATTTTTTTTCCTTCTCTTTGCAAGGAAAAAGTCTGCATGGTTAATTCTGCTTTCAACATTGGATGTGAAAGTCTGCTTAGAAAACCCCTGCGTGGAATGGCAGCAGAGAAGAACAAGAAGTGCCTGTTTTTTGTGAGGAGGAACACGCTGTGCTGCTTCCCCTGCCGCAGCCACAGAGCCTTCACCAGCAGTCATTCAACTCCTTAGCCTGTGAGCGTGCCAAGATCCAGCAGTTATCCCAGGTAACGAGCGAGTTGAGATGAAGTGTGGTACCTTTTGTGGTTCCTGCCCTTCTCTCCCATCACTTTCTTATCCCACGGCCTGACTGAACTTGTGGGATGGTTATATTAAAATCAGTGGAAAATTCTCAGCGGGCTGAGATCTCACTGACATCTCTTTTTTTCTCGTTCATGCCGGGGACCAGCATGAGGACCTGTACTAGGAGACAGTCCTTGAAATCCAGGTGGAATCATGTCTTTCTCGGGTTAGCCATGGTTGTTCCTCAGAGGCACACAGGAAACATTTCCTATAGCATAATCCTAAGTTCATAAGCATACAATAACCATTCTCACTGTCCTGTCTGCTTACACAGTAGCCTTTTGAAATACACAGTGTCTTGCCAAAGGCGCAGGATTCAGGTTGCCATTTCTTATCCTTGTCTTCAATTCCCATTTTGTTGCTCAAACCCAGGAAATCCTGTTTTAACTAGAAGCTATCTGTTTGTTGAACATGAAGAAAAGCATCCAGTTCTGACTTAGATCAGAAAAATATGAAAAATCCATTGCTTCCCATTGTAAACCTCTTGCAGTAGTTAATATCTGAGTTAAAGGTATAAATACCTTCTTTCTAGTTTGATTTTTGGTCTGGCTACAGATTCCAGCTTTATGTTATTTTTATCCCCAAGACAAAGAGTCCTTTGGTACCTGGTGTTTTCCTGTCATGATTGTACGTCTGTATTCCAACCTTGAATATTTTTTTTTAGAAGCTGAACAGATTGGCTCCTTAGAGTCTAATCATTGTATGGCACTTTCTCCAGTTCCCAAGTAGAAGCGGCAGGTTTTTTGCACACCTTCTCCAGATTTTCAGTAGACTGTGAAAAATGTGGACATCAAAAGTAAATAAAACATTGCAGTATTAGTGTCCTTCAAATGATGTACAGGAATATCACCTCCTGAGGAGAAAGGCCTGTGGGCTGCACTGAGCCTAGAGCATCCCCTGCTGCTCCGGGCTCAGGATGGCACTCCAAGGCAGGGAACTGGCTGTGGAGTGTGTGGTTATTTTTGTTGTTCTGTGTGAGGCAATCTTTTACTCCTTAGATGTTGTTTATTCTTAGAAAGAAAAAAAACCCACAAACGCTCAAGTTTGAAACTATCCCAGAAAAATGATTTAATGTTTTCTTACAGCATTTCCATTCTCTGTCTCAGCCCATACAGCCATTTTATAAAAGTCGCCTGTGCAAAGCAGAAGGTGAAAATGTAAAAAAGAAAAAGGATACAGAATAAACTTTCTCATTGTATTTTATATTCCATAATATGCTTACAGCAGCCATGCCCATAATGTCTAATTCAGGAAAAATACTCCTGTCCTTCTCTAAGAATTATATTTTCAAAAGTCACTTTTCCCCATTTCCTAATTCCAGAGGGTAAGCTCTGTTTAATTCCCCACTAATTGAAATCAGAGATACTGTATCTATTCAGATACGGCCCTCAGGGTCTCATGCATAGCAAGAGTGTTTCAGTGGTTGCATTTCCCAGCAGAACATGTTGAAGGTCTTAGAGGTGAGTAATCAGTGCCATAAAATAGCTGCTCCATTTCTATAGTTAGGGGCAAATCCTCATTCTGGTTTTCCTGGTTCCAAGTGCAACGTGCTGGTTTGTCACTGCTGAAGGAGGAAATTCACTCAGTCTCTGTTCTAATTCCAGAATTATTCAGTTGGTAATTGCCTGGTGATATTATTTCCCCAAAGATCATTTGTTTTATACCCTTTTTTTTCACCAAGTACTTTCAGAACATATAAAGCAAAGTCGAGTTGCACTGCAAGGGAGTCAGTACTGCTGGAAACATTAACAGCTTTAATAATGAGAGCAGGGCAGGTCTGAGAGTTTGTAGTTCCTGCTGTGCACAGGTCCAGGTGGGAGACACACTGTCTTAAAGGGGCATTTGGTGAATTACTGAGGTAGGTGTGACAGTAGTTAACCAAAATTGTTCATTACGGGGAGGGTAGATGGAAGGAAAGCCAGTTCAGGTGTAGAGTTATCAACACTTTTCTAGTATTCCCAGTGGAAAAGCCATGTCAAGGACTCTCTTCTATATTGTCTCCTGAGACAGAAGACTTCCCCAGGTATGGAAGTGTGCTTCTAGTGCTGCAATACTGTAACTGGCTCCTTAGTTTGCCTTAAAAAAACAAAGGAAAACAAACCTTTTATTGTTCATAGAAAGCACTACATTTACTCACCATGCCATCTTTAGCATCTCCCACCCCTTATCGCTGCATTAGGTTTCTCCTGAGTCACCCAGCCCTCAGTCTCTCACTCTTCCCTGGGATTTTACCAGTCTTGTTTGTTGTTCTGTTCCCTTGCAGTTTGAATTTATTTTCCCTGGAAGCAGCAGTGCTGCTCCCAGCAGTGCTGGCTGGGCGCTGGCCCTGTGAGCGTGTCAGTTTTTAAGCAATGCGGATGTTTCCTGATCCGTAATACGCAATAAACAGGTTACCCTCTGGATGGAAGATTAAATCCATGCTTTTGTTAGCAAGTTGAAGCACAGGCTTTAGCTAAATTATCCCCAATGCCTTTGCCTGGCCATCTGTTTCCAACGGAAATGAATCTTGGGCTTTAATTATAAATCTCTTATGAATATTATTTTTCTTTTCTTTTCTATTCCAATCTGCCCTTTTGGAGATTGGTTGAACTCTCCCTGTGTTGTCTGAAAGGTGGGTGGGATCACCAGTGTGGCTCATGGTGTGATTCATTTTTTCTATTAGCCTTCCTGTTAATGACTTTAAATCTGTTTGTGCTCTTGCTGCAAGTTGAAGCAGAAATCTGTGTTACCAAACTGTGTTTATAAATTTGCTACAGATACGTGTTATGAAGCAGTCTAAGTACAAACATGTTAAACCATATGGAAAATCCGCCCCAATCTTGTTGAATTGTTCCAATGTTTAATTACTCAGATCGTTAGAAGTGTGCACCCTCTTTCTAATTTTTTTTTTAGTTCTAGTTTCCTGGTCTAGCCCTCAGATGATTTTATAATTCTTTATGTTCCCCATGAAGGTGTGCATAGATTGAGACTAAACACAGAAAACTCCTAGTCCAGCTGCTGCTCTCCAACAAAGCATTACTCATCTCAGTAAGGATTTGTCATTAAAATGCTGTGTAGTTTATTATTTTTTTCCAAAGAAAGGGTGAAGTAATTCTTTTTATTTTAAATTAAATGGGGGACAGGGAGGAGGACACAGAGTACTCTGGGCTAGGGTGTCAGAGGAGTCCTTGGTAAGATCCTCTCTGGACCTCTTCCCTTTTTCCTGATAGGTAAAGGGGAGGTATTCACCTCTTGTGCAGTGCAGGGCAGCAATTCCTTTTTGTGACCAAGAAAGAAAAGCAAAGCTCACCGAGTTACGCATCCTGGCACCTTTTCCAGCCCTGCTGGGGAACTTGGCCCTTGCTAGTCGGCACAAAGACCTTGAGCAAGAGAGGAATCTTTTCCTGCCAAGCTTTCCTCCCCAGCAGAGGCCAACTTGCAGCAGCATGGCGTGGAGATGAGTCAGTGCAGGGATGGCCATGGGTAAACACTGTTACCCGACCTCTCCAGAGACAGCTGCATTTATTGCTTCATCCCAGAACCACTGGGCTGGGCAGGTATTCAACACTCGACACTGAAATCCTGGGGCATATGCTGGTCTTCTGTTCTTTTACCCCTGCCATGTTTGGTTCCCCTCCCTCCCCCTCAGCTCTTGGTGCTTGTCATCAAATAGGTTCATTCTCTTCAAAGGATTTCCAGTTTAGAAGGGTGCCAGGTTGCCTTTTGATCTTCTTGAAGGTGCTTTCTCTCCAGAATGACCAGAGTAACTTTTATGAAAACATACTTTATTCAGACGTTCTCACAGCCATGGCTTTATGTGAGTCATAGTTACTGGAGGGATTTAAAAGCTGTGTAGGTGTGGCGCTTGAGGACACAGTTTAGTGGTGGCCTTGTCAATGATGGGTTAAATCAACCCATGGGTTTTCTTCCTGTATGATTTTGCTCTGCTGAGTGCTTGTACAGAAACTGTATCTACACTAAATGCTTCATACAGCTTTTAAAGGAGTCCTGAGAAGGTTTAGCCATACCTTATAGAAAGAGATAGGGAAGTATCTTCACACTCACCCCTTTCCCCCCATTTCTATACCAAGTTCAGTGAGTGAAAATTACTCACTCTGATTCATTCTCATTCCTATCCAAGCTGTGTTCTTCCCTGAAAAGTACAATATTTCTTTTCATATTCTCCATGAATACTGTGGCTGTGACTTCTTCCTCCTGTGTTCCTCATAGTGAAGTTTAGCAGTAGCTCCTCTGAAGAACAGGCACTTGAGGAACATGAGATAAAAGGTGGGATTGCATCTGGTACCAGCTGTCTGCAGGTCTGGGAGAATAATAACCAGCCCTTGGAATAAGGGAAGATGCTCCAAGGATTGTTCAACTGGACTTATAAGTTTCTGGGCTGTGAAAAGTAGACTAATTCAGAAGCAGGAGATGGAAGATAATGACAGAGTTTCCCTTCAAATGAAGGCTCTGGCTTTACACACTCAGCCTTTGGGAAAAAATACAGATAGAATTGGCTTGGAAAGCAGGAAAGATGTTGATTCTTTATCCAGTTCTGAACGAAGAACTCTAAACAACAAAAGCATTCATGTGGATTTTTATATGAGCAGATGACTGATGTATTCTCAATCACTGTCTATGTGTATATTTAGTACAAAACCAGATATTTAGGCAACAAAAGATAATCCAAGACACTTGTAAGTGTTACGATACAATGTTAAGAAAGTTATTCTCGTAGTAAGACAAATAGTTGTATTAAGCCTCCTGACCCTGGACTTTGGGCACCTCTACTTTTCCACCCATAAATCCTCCTAAATCAGTGACCTCTGGATGTTCATGGCTCATGTTAGGCCCTCTCTACATACCATCCTTGGGAAATGAAGCTCAGAGTATTTGTTTCAGGTTCCAGCTGCTGTGCCTGGGGATGCAAGAAGTGTGCTCAGGCTCATTAAATCTGCAGGACTTGGAAGCTGTGCCTGTGGTGACACCACAGACAATATTCCACATGAAACCCAAGCACTGGAACTCTTTGGCATGAGGCACATGCAAGCGCTCGGGAGCAGTTCCAGAGCCGACTCCAACGTGTCTCCTTGTTTTTCAGCTGCTGACAAAGAGGTGGTTTGTACAAAAAAAAGTCAGAAGTGAAACAGATGTCCTCGGGGAAGCTGGAGATGGAAATAGTTCTCATGTGAGGCATCACACACGCATGGACTGGAGGCTGCTTTGGGAGGTTTCTCCAGAGACAGTGAGTGACCTTTCCTGCAGGTTGTGGGGAGCTGAGCTATCTCCTGCCTGGAATTTTGTGGGGAAAACAAGATACAGTGCCAGATGTGGAGTTCATATAGAGGATGAAATCCTTACAGATCTTCATTTCCCCGGCTAAGAGGGGACAGTGCTTTTTCAAAACATGGATAAGCCAGCTATGCTATTGTACCACTTCAGTTGTTTCCAGCTGTAGGCAGAGATCCAGAGACATTCTGGATCCGTAAGATGCGTTCTGGATTCCAAAAGAAGGAATCTTTCCCTTTAAGCCTGCTCATTTCTTCAGTCTAACAAACTAATCTGAAATACTCTATTTCTTTTAAACTCCGCTTCTCAATTTGCTTTTGAATTGCTTTAATCTAGAGTGTGAAATTCCAAGTCACTGCAAAAAAGCTGTCTTAGGAATATTCTTGGCAATACTGCTAGCTGAGAGTACAGGAAACCTCACAAGAGAGCTGGTTCCAGCAGCACTGCCATCCACGTTTCACAGCTGCCGGGACATTCAGAGCAAATCCAAACACCAGCTTTTCCCTTCAGCAGAGCCTTGCTGGGTTACAGTTACCAGGACACATCCCTGGAAGAGTCCAAGGCCAGGTTGGATGGGGCTTGGAGCAACCTAGTCCAGTGGAAGGTGTCCCTGCCCATGTAAGGTCCCTCCTCTTGCAGGCAGCCCCTTGAGCTGCTCAGCATTACTGCACAGGTGTTTTGGCCTCATCAGTGCGCGAAACACTTTTTCTGTTACTGCTGCAAGTTCTTGAATATCACCTTATCTAGAATGTCCTTGAGATGGAAGGGGTCATCAGCGCCCTGTTTTGGCCAGGCGATTATCCCTGTGGAGAAGGCACCATGGAGGAGCCGTGAGGCTGCCTTGGAGAGGCCAAGCCATGGTGACTTTGCCACGAAAATAGAGAGGCCTTCATTGCGGCAGCCCAAAAACCTGCAGGGAGTAAGAGCAATTCAGAACTGTGTTGCTGAATTCACCCCGCATGTCAGTGTTCTTGGATGATGCAGAACCTCAGCTTTGGTTTGGATAAACCGTGCTGCAGCTTTAGGGCTGCTCAGGGTGCCCCTAAAGGGAAGGTAACACAGGCAGTACAGCCAGGGGTGTTTACTGACACCTGCGCTGGAATCACTGCTCTGCTCTTGGGCTTTACTCTCACTTTGCCTTCAAGTTTGCAATACAACTAGCACTTTTTAAGCTCATTACTTTCAGAATTATTTTGTTTTTAGGAAGTACAGGTGTTACTTATTTATTGGTCTCACTGAATTTTCTCATTTCTCTTTTGGAAATGACCAATTTTTTTTCTAATCCTGGCAACTGCAATAACCACATAATCCTGAACTCACTATTTAGTGTTCATCTGGTGTTGATCTAGGTGAAACCATCAGAGAGGTCTCATACAGTTTAAAAAAAATACCTGTATAGCAGTGTGGTTGTGGACAGTGAGGCGTGGCAGGGAAGAGTTTGTCAGTAATTTTGTCAGTAATTTTTATGCAGAACCCTGACTTACTAGTTTCTACTATATAATATTGAAATAATACAAATTTCATGAGGCAAATTAATTGCTGAGTAAAACTTCAAAATGGAATAAAACTGGAATAAAAGTGAACTAATATGCTTCTGATACAACTTTCCCAAATATATTAAACCTAAGAAAATACCTTAAGGTATTTCATATTTAAGGTATTTTAATATTCTTAAGGTATTTCAGGAATAAGAGATATCATTTTCTTGCAATGAATGACTTTAAAACAGAAAAAAGTAATCATGTAGAAGGGCAGAGTATTAACAAATACTTGATTACACTAAATAATGCTCTTTAAAAATTTTCCTGATTGTCCTGACCTTTTGTTTTTGTCACTTTGCTGATCTGCATGTTGTGAGTTACCAGTTGAATTGGGTGTACAAACAATTAAACCCAGCTCCAAAGTCTTCCAGAACGACTAAAGTAAAAGCAGACGACCGGAGATAGCTATGCAATAGTATTCGCTGTTCAGGAAATAGCACAAAGCAAGCTATGGAGAGCACTGGGGAAAACACTGGGAAGAGGGAGTATACATTTTTTTCCAGTTATTATGTTATCTTCCAAAAAAACAGGTCGCACATGTGCTGTGTTAGTAAGTAAAGTTAGCACGTGGTAAAAGAAAGTCCTGTAAAAATGTGTCAGCATTCTAAGAAAATTATTTCTTGTACCCTAATGCGCACACGCACAAATCACCAAGAGCCAGCTTTTGTGGTAAATAGTAGCTTTCCTTACAGGTTTTTATTCAGCCAATATGAAATCTTTGAATTATGCCGTATTGGTCAACTTACAAAACTTACAAAAAATCCCTTTTGGTCTCTTAATCCGCTTCGTTTGGCAGCACATCCTGGGTGCGGAGGGCTGAGTCCTTGCTTCTCATACAGGAATCACAACTTGGGTCTTATTTATTCACTTATTCCTCACACATCCTACCCTCTTGCTAATGCTTTTTTCAGGGCTGCATGTTTTTCAGAGACTTCAGTGAAGTTCCTTGTGAAGTATCCGTGAAGTATGAAAATCACTTAACTGATTAGGCAGGGATATAATTTACTCAATATCTTCAAGATAAAAGAGGCTGAATAACCTTTTTTGCTCCCGGAGTGGATTTAACATCACAAAGAAGGAACATATGGTTTCATCTTTTGCTAAGGTATTACTTTTATTCTTCTTCCTTTGGCTTTTTTTTTTGGATGTAAAATAAATAATCCATGCAGAAAATGGAAAGTAATGGTGTAAGGACTGAAAACTCTAAATCAAGCAATGGACCGTGGAAGGAGAGCTGTGTGGAGGTGAAGGGTACCCTCAGGACTTATTTAAGTGTATCTGGATAATTTACTTTTGTTTTAAGAGACTGCTTGTGTCCAATTACGGTCACTTTGCATTGATGTAACTGTCAGGCTTGATTTGTGCACACAGTGATTGTACAAAATCACACACAGGTGAAATATTGCCTGACAAATCCCTTGTAACTCCGGGAAAGGTTTGTTCTATACCATTTATTTTGTTGCGACTTGGAAACCAATAGGAAGGTGCTGGTGGGACGAGTACCCAGTGTGGGCACCCTGTATCTCCTGTTAGTGATGTCGGTTGCTGGCTCTGACTTCCCACTCAGGGCTAAACCAGAGGCTTGGCAGTGTGGGAGCAAGGAGAATCCAGGTACAACATGAAAGCAGCACCTTAATGCAGCAAAAGCCGCGAGCAGCTCCTCAGGATTTGGTGTTATGGAGTGCAATAGCCAAGGGAATGAGTTGGAACAGGCGAAAGCTGCCCAGCATTCTCCTCCACCACATATGGTAAGTGTGTTCTAATGCTGATTTCATATATTTCATATAATCAAGTGTATTTTTCCTGAGAAGGTGTGGGAGTTGGTTGGGAGTGGCGATGTTTTTCAATAGTTGCTCATTCTCAGTAGGAGAAATGCTTGGAAAAAGTTGGCCTATCCAGTCGAAACCCTGAGAAATTTCCAGGCAGGTGAGATGTAGAGGCACTCGTTGGCTTGTAAACTCTCATTGTGCTTTACTAAAATGTTACAGGACTTCTGTTCATTGTCTGTGCATGTTCAAAATGCAGTTTTGCATCCTTGAAAGATTCCATTCCTCTTCCCTCCAGCATCACCTTAGCACTCCCCAGGAGCAGGCTCTTCCTGCCGGCTTGGAAAGCCATTTTACCTACTGCAAACATGGACAGCCTTTGGAATAAACAGAGCTGCCAATGAGATCTGCAGGCCTTGGAGCAGTTACAGCCTGGTGCAGGGTGACACGGTCACTCAACCGCTCACTCACAGGCTGCACAGATGCTCAGAAACACTCATCCACAAAACCCCCCAAAATCTCCATTATTGCTCAGAAACTATCAGCACAGACCTGTAAAACTACAGGGTTTTTTCATAGCTTGGCAGGAATCACTGTAATGACTCTCAGCATGCAATAATATTTTCCCCTTGGAGTTTGGAGAGTAAGAGTTAAGAGAGCTCAAATCCTGTATTATTCTGGGCAGCGGTAAAGGAAAGTATTTTGTATTTGGTGGAGAGGAATTGCTGGAGCGTGTACTTTCAATTGAAAGTGCTCACCAAACTGAAGTGGTCTAATTTGAAACTACCATAGTTGTTCACGAGCTTTAATACTTCCATTAGTTGGATCATGGAGAGGGGAAATGAATACTAAAAAAGTAAAGCATAACACATATACACACAGTTTGCTATCTTTGCACTCTTTTAGGAAAATGATTGTTGTACATTTTTTCCATAGAACGGAAATCAAGCCCTTGTTTAATTCCTGTAGTGCTCCAAATATTGCTACTGCAACCATCTCTTTATCAAATGTCAGTGGAACAGCTTTTGAGTTGATGTGAACTGTCAGGGGTTCTTAGGCTTTCTGGTTTTCACTGTATTGGTGACGAAGTTGTTAAAGCCTAAAGCTAAAGGGAGCTTCTGCGTGTAGCCACAGAGACAACGTTCAAAAATATTTATAGTCAAGAATAATGCAAAAAGAGAGAGAGTGAATATACAAGTGGTGGCTTAAATGCTTTTATTGCTTTGGTTTCTCCATTTCAGCAGCTGGTACGGCTGTTAGAGTCCTTTTACATTATAAAGGAAAGGAGAGAAGGAAGAGCAGGATATCTGGGGGAAAAATAATAAAAGAGAAAACAAAATTGTAGCTTTTGGGACAGTGATTATCCTTTCCGAGTGCAGCAATTCAAATGGGCCGTAAGTGGGTCAAATAAAGGGGAATGTGAAGAAGCCCAGCAGATACAATGTGTGCTTGTTCTGTGACTGTATGGTCTAATCTCACTGTCTGTTCTGGGGAAGTGCCCCAAATGCTGTGGTTATTCCCAGTGACAGCTGTCCGTTGCTGGTGGTTCCCCTGGAATGGCTGCAGGCGATCAGATAACCAAGCCTGCTGGCCTGCTATTCCCAGCTTTTCCTTGTTCCCTCGTGCCTTTTCCTTTAGGTCAGAGCTTTCCTTTCTGACCAGCAGAGCCCTGTGTCATATAGGGAACTGCAGTTATCTTTGTCTATGCAGTCTGCCTCCAGCAGAGAGAAAATGGTAATGCTTCATGTTTCTTTCATGCCCCATCATAAATCTGTCACTTTGAAAAATAAAAAGAAGGAGTTAAATTAATTACTCTCATATTGATTCCACTTGGCCAGATTCATTAGGCAATCCTATCCCTGCATAAACCCCCAAATTCAGCCTGGGGTAAAACCTGGCAGAGAAAAGCATCAGACTCATTTATATTTCATTGTTTTAAGTGGTTTCCTCTGTAAATATTTCATCAGTGATGTATATAGTGAGGTGAAATATCGAAGTAGAAAACTTTAAAAAACCTTGACTGCAAACTTTCAGGGTTCCTGATAGGGTAACGTTTCGTAATTAGAAAAGAACTAACAGCTCTCTGCTAGCACAAGCTGATTGGATTTTTACAAATGGTGAGTAATTGCCTAAATACCAACACCTGTACAAATACTTGCCGTTAACAAACTGCATTAATTAGTAAATGCTTGCACACAAGACTCTAGTAGTGGCTCACCTGCACACAAATCTTACAATTCACATCAACATCTATTATTTGAACGAATTTTGAACTTCAGGATGTAGAACAGGAGAGGTGCCCATTCATTTCTTCCATGCTTCTTGACAGCAAAAGCATTAGTGTACTATTTATTTATTGTTATTACTGTTCCTTTACACTTCAGCTGGTTCAGAGAAGCCATTGTGCTCCAAATTTGTGATTTATAGAGAGGATGGAGATGGCTCAATGTAAGTAAAGCCATAGTACCTCACAGAGCAGTGACCCAGGAAGAGTCTCGTGTGGTAATTGATAGCAAAACTAAACATTAGACTTGTAATCATGCAGGGGCCATCAAAATTAATTGTACTTGAGCACAAACTGTTGAAAAGCTAAATCTCTTCAGGGGAGGATTTGTGGAAGTGCAGTATCCTTCAGGGAACCATGCAAATCTGCATTGCAATGGCCTGTTTCCTGAGGTTTCCTCAGGGATCACAGAGAATTTATAGGGAGGCTGTATTTTTTTGTAGTCACACTGCCTTTACCAGCTGCACAAATTCTTCCTTGGATGTCTGCATTTCACAAAAGCAATTACAGAAAATGCTGGGATCCTTATTTTTCATTGCCTTTAGTTGTTCTGCGGAGACAACTTCTCTTTAAAAAGTACCCAGAGCACGCACATTATGTGAGGGAGAAGAGCCTGCATTTTTATCCTTCACACTGAGGGTGTTTGGAAAATGCTGTTATGTTAGCATGCACAACGTGTGCAGCTGAATGGGAACAATGTTTGTGATTGCAAAAGAAATATTAAAAAGAGCCTTGACATGTTGTGCCTGTGTTGTGTGGGACTAGATACCCAAGGCCATTCAGACCAGAGATTTAATTCCTGCTTTTACCTCTTCTCATGCTGCTTCCTGGGAATCCGTTACCTTTATCAATACAGAAAAATAAGCTCTTTTCTTTTAAAGCAACAGCACAGTAAAAGAAAGCAAATCGTGACCTCATTTGTTGGTAGCAGTGGTGAGATGAACTGCAGCTCTGACCTATTTCTCCAGAGATACTGTAATGGTACCATTTTGCTTCTTAAATCCTGGATTATTGTAATATGAGATTTAGAGAAGTTGCTCTCTCTCTGGTTACAGACCTTGGTCCTTCAGGGCCAAGCCAGGATGAATGAATATACAAAGGAGCAAAGACAAGGCATTGGATCAAGCCAGAAGGAATTGGTAATTTTCATTTTAATATTTTATATATATAATTTAATAAATTGCCTGTGTAATCCATATAATTTTGTTTATTTCCATGTGCATATAAAATATATGTTTCTTTTAATAATTTTTAATATACAGGTGAAAAAATGTACTTCCCTATCCATATGTGTCCCCACACAGAATGATCTAAACCAGGGGCACATTGTGAGGGATCTGGGTTTTGTTCCCTTGTCTGGCAAACTCCACTTTGCTGAGACATGATCACCCTCTCTGTGCACCATGGGAGTGATAAATATAAAAGACTTGAAGAAATCAAGTTCTTAGATATTCAGAACCAAACCCCTTGGTGATAGAAGTTGACACAGCTGCCTTTAAATCAATTTAATACTTGCTTAAATCAATGGAAGGAAAGTGAATTTCATTGTTTGAGGATCTGGTATTTATAATCTGATTTCATTTTTTATTTATTAGCAGTGTATACAACCTTACAGAACAAACTTTTTTTCCCCCTGGGTTTTATATTTATCTGTATCACTAAAATGAACAGAAAATAGGTTCATATGTTTTCCTCAAGTCAAATTTCCGTAGTAAATTTTCAACCTTCAGAACATACCATAGATACAGTGGGTTGTCGGCCATGGTTGTGTTTGGTCAAAGCTGGGCTCGATAGTCTTGGAGGTCTTTTCCAGCCCCAGCGATTCCATGATTCCATGGTTTTTGTTGTTTCACCACTCGGAATGGTGTGAGCAGCATTTACAGCAACACTGTGCTGGTAACAAACAGTCCTGCCAAGCAGCCACGCAGAAACCCTGAGTCAGGTTCTCACCCAGCGCAGGATCAGCTCTAAAACCTGAGTTTTCAGCAAAAAAATCCGTAACAAACCAAACCAACTCATATCTTTTTATTTACCCACAGCTTTCTGCCACGTATTCAGTTTTGCTCCAGCCCATAAACACTGACAAAACACGTAACGCCAAGACTCTTCCATAGTTATCCACCAAGTGCTATAAACTGAATTCCCCATTGTCACTCACAACAGTGCAAAGACCCTTCAGGCTGTGCATTTCACAGCAGTTTGACTTATTTTATTCAATCCTCCTAACTGTGCCTTCCTTCAGTCAAACAGGAAATTATTGCCTTTTTGGTCACAGATCTACTCTGTAGAAGGTGATCACATAAAATGGTTGCTCAGGGCTGGCTTTTCCTCCAGTGCCTTTCATCCCTGTCAGGGAGATGCCACGAGCACCACCCATGGAATCCATGGATTTTAAAGAGCTCTGCTGTGGCTGCAGGAGGCTGAGGTCAAGCAAGGACGAGTAAACTACAACAGGAACTGCTCTTCATGAGGGGCCTCATTTGTGTTTGGATTTCTGTGCGAAGTCATTAAGTTTTGCCGGGGGGGAATGGTGCTGGCTGAGGTTTTGAGGAAGACATTTATGGCTCCTTCCCCGGAGGGCTGACACGCAGGCTCAGCATCTGCCGGCCTCAGAGAGGGATGCAGGGAGAGCACAAGGATTTGGTGGAAAACACTACAGGCTTGGGCTGAGGCAGCTGACAAATATGAAAAATTCCTGCTGTGGTCTAAATTACTTAAACAAACTTGAAATCTTTCCCATCCAGGTAGCAAAGAAGGGATTGAGATTCCACTAATGGGAAGGAGATATTGCCATGGTTTGCCCAAAAATGAGACAGAACATTTTCCTATCTCCTGAGCAATGTGCACTGGGAACAGGCAAAAGGTGAGTGCCTCGAAGTCACAAGAGAGTTTTGCTATAAAAATGAGAATGCATACTAAAATCTCCAGCACTAACGCTTAAGAGTAAATCAAACATTTTCCTCATTCCCTAAACACAACAACCCAGCAAATGCACCAGAAAAAGCAGATGAATAATCGAGCCAGTCTTGGTTCACAGCTGTCCTGGGAATTTCAGGTACTCTTGGAATCTTGTGGCTTCTAACATGGCAGTAATGTGCATTTCTTAGATAGGACTTTCTTTAGAATTTTCTTCTTTTGCTCTACACACAAACCTTTTTTTCGTGATAGTAAGAAATATACATTAAGCTGTCTTCCACTATATGATCAGGTTGTTATGGTTACTATCATAATTAATTACTTTAATTTCCCTTAAAATATATGGTTAGTTTCAAGGTCAAGAAAATTTATAAATGTCCAATAATTAACAATTACCCAGTATATATTGAAGCAAAATTCCTAAGAACATGAAAAGATGTTAAGATCTTTGTTAAAGATGGAAAATTGTGAAGTCAGTTGTACAGATTTCACAACGGCAAGAATCACCAGCCATGCGATAATCTAATACAGACAAACAAAAATATACGTGTCCTTTAGTATAGCTGTAGTATAAGTACTAGTTGCCTTTTACATGATGCAATGTTTAATATTAATTAAAGGTTCTCGACTTTACATCAAATCCTGGATTATGAAGAGTATCCTATAGGCACTTTTCAGCTGTTTATCTCCAGTTTGCTACAATTGTAGTAACAGTAATTTGTTGCTAAGAAAAACATAAATACATTTGTTACAATGTAGCTTGTCTGGGCGTTTTTTGTTATTAAAACCTAGAGATTATGTTGTAACATCACTACATCTTAAAAAGAGATGAACTTCATGAAGTAGTAAATAGTTGATCAATTTTGAATCACATTTTAAAGTACGAAATTTTGGCCGAAACAGGAGAAGGTTTTAAATGCTGATTAAAACCAAGCATGTTTAGAATCTGTGTCCAGCTCTGCCCTCTCCTCCCTTTTTCCATACTACCTCAAATGTTAGTCTAGGAAGATCTGGAAATAAAATTTCTCTTCACCATCTGTTATCTGACATTTGGAAGAAGTCCTTGTTTGACTAGTAATGAGAGAATTAGGAGCAGTTGGACTATAAATCATTACTCTCAAATTTACAAATCTGGTACATTTTTAAAGGCAAAACAGATAATGCCCTATGTGGAAAGGGCCGCATCCCCCAAGAAACAGAGGCTCATCCAAGCATTCAAATACCAAACAGATGGAGGAACATTTCAAGGGAATATACGTAGGGGAAAAAATTGCTGAGAAGTACAAGGTAAGAGAAGCTCAACAGGGCCACAGAAAGTGTTAATGACCCAGGGATTATCTTTTCCATAACTACATGGAAGACACAACTAGGAAGAAAAGCATTCTCCTAACACAAACATCCAAGGAGGAAATAGCATACAGCAACATGGGATTATCCCCCAAAAGATGAAATTGGAAAGGATTTCCCATCCTAATTACGTCAACTTTATAAGGATCAAGTTTAGACAAAACATCCCAAAGCTGACTTGACAACTTCACAGAGGAAGGAGAAAATCAAAAACAGACCCAGATGTTCCGTGTTACGCGCGACTTCATATTAATGAGTCATACACATTACATAAGCAAAGGACGGGGGAAAGGACCATGGGAAGGTCACCCAAGAGCTCAGTGTTGTGCTGGGCACTGGGAAAACATGGAGTGTGAGAAGAGCTCAAGCTCCAGGTCAAAGCTGGGGAAGTGCAGAATGCTGGGTCCAGGGGGTGTGCCTGGAAAGGGGTTTTGCCATGCAGTGGAAGGGCAGTGAGAAAGGAAGAGAAGTCTGGGACCACTGCAGAGCTCTGATGAGGAAGCGCTGTGGGAATGGCAGAGCAAGGCAGCAGGGAATAGCTGGTGTGGGGTCAGTCAGGGCCGGGGACAGTTTGCGGGTAGGCTTCCCCTGAGGATGTGTGATGACGAGGAAAGAAAGCGCTCGCTGGATCCTACCTGGTGCCAATGTTGTGTTAATGCAGTGCTGGTTACAGGGATTTGTGGTGCTGTGGTACGCCAGAAGATGATGGATGGGCAGATGAAGAGATATGTACTGGTTTTTGGGGCAGAAATAGAGGAGGTAGATCTCGCTGACTGCAGCAGATTGTGCTTTCAGCAAATGTGAACAGCCTTTGGGTAAGAAAGCTGTGAATAATTTCTGTGTCTGTTTCTGCATGCTGTGTCAGTTGCTCATAGAGATGATTAACATGCCTCAACACTGTCACATCTGAAGGTTATCCTGTGAAGGTCACCTCCAAATCACCGCTTGCCACACACGTAAGGCACAGGAATTTCTGTGTCTGTAGGAGTCCAGCAGGCATCCTGGCCATAAGAGGTGACTGTGTCTTTCTGTTACTGTACGTGAGATACACTCTTGTACCCCACAGGAGTGAAAATGGAAGGTGGTTTTTCTCCAGACATCCAAAGGGAACATTCTTCCTCAGCTGTGGCTCTGATCTTTCCATTCTTCCTATGGATTTTTTTTGCTTGCCCACTGGAGAAAAGGAATAGGTAAGAAAAGCCTAATTGAGGCAAGATTAATGCAGTTCCACTGAGAATACGAGAAAGATTTATTCGCTCCCTCCCTTCTACACGTCTTGCTATGGACTCTGCCTCACCTAACATATGTACCTTTATTCATTTACTTCCTGCTGGTCACCTGGGAGAAGCCTATCTCATGGAATTTATTGCCTTGGCTGCCTTGTTTCTGTCCATGCTAATAGTAAGATGTAGTGAATGCTCTGTATTTGTCATATTCTCAGATGTGAGTGAAAGGGATTTATCTATGCTGAAAAATATGTACTTTTGGCGTGGTACAGCCAGGAGTTACCGTAAAGAAAACGTTGAAACTGGAGCCTCTGAGCTGGCAAGGAATGTAAAGCTTTGAAAGAGTGGGACCCAGAGGAGCTGCTGAAATAAAGCATCAGGTTCCAAAGGAATGGGCAGCCTTGGGATCCTGCTCTGTGATTTTTTTTCTCTGAGCCCACTCTCACCTTGGGCTGACAACGTTAGCTAGTGATGGAGGAAGGAAATGCTTATTTTAAATGCCTGTTTGATGAAAGACTGTGAGAGAAGACAAGGAGAACATAGGACCGCAATTTAATTTATGTGTAATTGACTCGGGCAAGAGGAAGGGTCCTGGACCAAGCCCTGCGTGCGGTGTGTTCTTGCTAAACTTGTCCTTGAGACTGGCAGATCAGAAAGTCCTTTACAGCTCTTTCTGGAAAGATCATATTTGAAGGTCACCCTGTGGCATCACTGTAATACTTTACCCAGAAAAAAAACATCTTTACTCAATTGTCAGATTCTCAAACCTGTCATTGGCATTAATAAGCTTGAAACAGGCCCTGGGCTTTTTCCCCCAACAGCTGCATTTACTGAAAATGTCTATATTTTTCTATATTCTAAATGTCATTTTCATTTTCACTTTTCAGCACAGGAAGGATATGTCCTTCGCTTGTTCATGTACAACCTGCCCTTGACATTTCACATCTTCACATCTTGCCAAACACAAAACTCCTGAAACAAACTGGTTTGGGGTGGTGTGAGTGATGCTCTTGGTTCTGCTTCCCAAACTGCTCCAAAGCTGCCACAGACAGCATGGGGACCAAAGGTACCTTTAAAAAGCTCTCAGTGTTTCAGCTCTGCTTTCCGAATGAATCTTTTCATGCCCTTCGCTTCCCTTTCTACGAAGTGCAAGTTTTCACTTACAGTCACTGCTATCACCTTTTCCTTCTTCTCTTGGCCCACACCTAGGAATGAAGGGAAAGCTGTTGAACAGAGCAAGGAAATTAACACAGCACTATTTATCTTGCTGTGCTGTGGCTTTCATTTCCTTCAAAGCCAGACTGCTTTTTAACCTGCAGTTCTTTTTCAGCCCAAGCTTGTGCTTTTGGGGGCATCTACTCAAAGTGTTTTTATTAAGTTCTCAATTGTCACTTTCTTCAGTTTAATTCTATTTTCTCTCACACCTCATGTTCCTTAAAATTGGTTTTGGCTTGTGGAACTGTCTCTTAAACACCAACTAAAATATACTGTTATTTAGTGCTGGAAATGGC
The DNA here is from genome assembly GCA_013398055.1 of Ifrita kowaldi. Lineage (NCBI taxonomy): Eukaryota > Metazoa > Chordata > Aves > Passeriformes > Cinclosomatidae > Ifrita > Ifrita kowaldi. The sequence continues at coordinate 535,794 of VZRS01010437.1, forward strand.
TTCTTGTGTTTGGGGACTCTTCTGTAATTTGTAGAAATCCCGAGGCTGTTTCAGCCGTAGAGGCCTGAGGCTGCCATCAAACTACAGGTAGTTACTTATTCCTCCACTTAGTGCTCAAGGATGTTCTTGTTGAAGAAACTGAGGGTCAATTCCTCTTTGTGCTTCAGTTTGTAGGGCTTTGTTCAAGACATTGAGTGTCCAGTTTGTTGTCATTACGATTACCTACGTTTTTTATATTTACTGATATTACTTCCCTTTTACCCATTTGCTTCTGGCTCCAAGCAGTGATTTAACATTTAATTTAGAAAGAACAAAACCGACCAAACCAACCCCCAAGCCCCACCAGATGCAAGTCCTGGTAGCTCAGATGGATGCAGGCTAACCAATATAAAATTCCAAATGGTTTTATTTTTCTGCTGCAATAGATTTAAATTACATCTTCCCTCTTGCTAAGCAGTTCCCTGATATTTCTCTTGCCATCTTGACTCCTGCTAAGTGATTTTTGCCTTCTCTTCCCTGGTTTTACTTTTCCATTCTGTGTTGGTTCAAGGGTCTCCTTACCAGTGTTCCCTTAGCTCACCACAGCATGAGAACTATCCAAGATGCATTAAAACTTTTTACACAGCCAGTGGGGCACTTACGGATCTCCTCTTTTCCTGTGGGACAGGGAGGATTGCTATTAGGATCCTGAAAGCAAGCTGGGGAAGCAAACTGGGCTTGTGCATCTCTTCACTGCCTTCAGAACTGCTATTAGTCAGTTGATGTGTACAGTGAACTAATTTTCTGCCATTTATTTGTTTCCCTGTATGAGCACACTGATCACATTTAATACCTTTTTGGGGAAAGGAGATGAGATGGTAATTTGGGAGTTATTTCTGAACGATGATGTTCATTTTAAATAAGAAGACTCTGTTGCTGCAAGGAACTAACGATTGTTTTCACCTCATGAGTAGTCAGTAGTATTTGAAAATGATTTCCACTGATCCATCTCCAAATGAAAAAGTGGCATTTCTCCTCTCAATCTGAGATCAATGCAGAGAATTTATCTTAATCTTCCCTGAACCAGCCAACCTCCCAGACTAATGGTTGCAATCAGGCAGTGGGCAGGTCACAGATACCAGCCCTGGGGGGGTTGTGGTGACTGTGAGTAAGCAATTTCACAGCAATTTTACTGCAAGACAGGTCACCAAGAGACATTTTAACCTCAGCAATTATTTTTCACAATGTCAATGACATCATGAAAGGAGCCAGAAGTGAATTTCTTTGGACAATTATAAGCAGAGATTGCTCTTGACCCTGATATTTATGGGGTGCCAACTGTCAGGAGAGGTTATGTGGGTCTCCAGAGCAACCCTGCCAAAACTTCAGAGAAGTTCCAAAATAGCAATAATCCATGATTTCATTGTGCTTGGCTAATTGTTTTTCCTGAAAGAAAAGCTCATGTTTAGCAGGTTCCTTTGTAACAAGAAGATAGCAAAGGCTGTAAATCCCTGGACAGCTGTTACTGCACGATCAGACTTGGTTAACTCACATATATCTCCCCTGGAAACACAGTAATGCGCTGCTAAAGTCAGGGAAAAAATGGGATTTGGGGCCTTTATGAGCTGCACAGAGAATCTTGAGACTGTTTTTAAGAAATGATTAGTTAGGAAATAGGGCAGTATGATATAGATCAGTATGATATATATCAGTGTATGTATGTGCACTATGTGTACAGTGGAGTGGTCTGCAAGTTCACTAATGCAAAAAACACTTCATAGAATGCAATTTTTTTAGATACAATGGGGACAGAAACACAACTGTTTCCCACAGAAACAAATTATTTCTATCACTGTTTGTAAATGAACACAGATAAGAGGAAAAACGTTGATGAATCAAAAATCTGGTATACTCTACTCAACTAATTTTCCAACCCAAACTTTCTCTTCTCTCATGGAGACGGAGGGAGTCTCCTCTTTTGGACTAAATCCCTGTTGAATCTTGGCTGGCTCTAGTTGGGTGTCTGATGATCTAGTTTCCTTATCACTTGGAAACAACTATTTAGAGATAGGCTTGGCTTTGTCTTGTTCAGATGATGGTTAAATGGGATTTGTGGTGCCAGAATTTATCACAGTAGATATAGTATTTTTTTTCTATTTTAAGCAGGCATAAAGAAGGGCTGGTGAGATGTCCCCCAAATAATAATTATAATCAGATTTAGACATGTAATTTTAAGTAATGTGTAGAATTTGGCTTTACCATATTTAAAAAAGAGAAAATCCAATCTGAAAAGCTGCCAGGGGATGGAACAGCCTGATCTGAACAGCTCTGAACAGCCACTCAAGGATGACAGGGAAAAGGAAAACCTGTCTTCTGATCAGAGCCTGAAACCAAAGACTGAGAGAGGATGCAGTTGCACTCTGAACACAGAAATGGTATTAACAGCATCTGGGGGCAAGCTTAATGGAAATTAAGGGATGACACTGGAGCTGAACAAATGGCTCCAAGCTGAAAATGGATATTTGTGGGCTGGCTGTGAAGCAAAGTTTTCTATCTGATAATGTTGTATTGGCTTGGAGTAGAATTTGAATCTGATTAGCAGAGGAAGGCAAGCAGTGAAGCCTGCCCATATTATAGATGGCTGATAGGGCCCAGAAACATCCTTCTGGTCCTACATGTTCAATTCCTGCATGCCTACAACAAAGACAAAGCTTGTGGGCAGGCTGACCTGCAAAGGAATCAAGTAAAAAAAATTGGAAAGAAAACCAAGGAGCTCATAAATTCCTTGCTGAAATTTCCTATTGCCTCGAATGTCATTCCCATTGCAGTTTCATAGATTCAGCCCTTTCTGTTCCTGTCAGTCTGTTTAAAATGAAGTGAACTAGCAAATGTTCAGTTAGGCACATGTATTTGTAAATTAATTAAAGATGGGACAGCGAGCAAAGACATTTTCTCGGCTCCAGGATCTCCTGTGGGAGCCCTTTCATTCCCTACTGCTATTTTCCTGAATGACCTCTTCAGTTTTAATGATATCCAGGTAGTTGCCAAGCTCTCAGGTAACCTCTCCAGAAGGCCTGGCTGGAAAGGCAGCGATTAATGCCAGGCAGGACTGAGGCCAGGCTCCCCTAAACCAGCAGCTTCTTGGGGTGAACTCATTACCTGCTGGCAGCATTTAAATGCTCTGTCAGGGCTGTTAGAGCCAGAGGATCAGTAGGTCCCCTGCCTGTCTCCCTGCATACCCCAGCCCGTTGCTCTGCATGCACGCACCTCTGAGCTGAGCCGAATACCTCTGAGAAGAGCAGCTGCTCTTGTCTCAGGAGCATCAGAAGATAAACATTCATTTCTTGAGCAGTTTGCCTCCTGTTCAATCATTATGAAAATGGGGAGGTACTTCTACCTTGAATCTCCCTGGTTCCTTGTTATTCCATTCACTTAGCTTAGTGTAACCTAAATTTTCAACTTGAGAAAGATTTCAACTGACAGGCATTATTTATAATGCCCATAATTTCAACTATGACATTTGCTTATAAATAATTTGTATAAAAGCATATGCTTTCCTTTTATAGAGACACGGGAGATAATTCCATTACCAGTAGTTCAGTTATTAAACATGTTCATCCACCTTAAAAAATAAAGGAGTCTGAAAGGCAGAGAAAATGTGCTGTACTGGGAAAAATATTTGGGACCGATACTCTACCCTACCTGTTAAGAAAAACACACTGTGAGAAGTGTCTCAACCATGTGTGTTTTTCACACCAGAAACTTGTAATATTTCTAGGAGCTCTCCAAAATGGGCATAATTGGTAAAATGAGTGCATTACTGGTACTTGACGATTTTAATCTTTTTTTTTTTTGCTTTGAAAAGAAATGAGTAAACCTTGACTGCAGGGAGAGCAGAGAACTGCATAGAGCCACTTAGCTTTAATCATCTAGAAAATATCTTTTCCGCCAATCAGAGGTTTCAAGGTCAAGTAGATGTCTCCTAATTTTTCGGCTAAGATTGGGAAGGTGATGAGAGAAACAATACAACCAGAATCCTGTCTCCATATCCTGAAGTAACGAAGAAATATTACATCATGGATAAACTCATTTTTCTGCAGATGATGAGTGAGTTTATGCGTGAGCTGTTGTTGTTTATACTTCTAGAGATGCTAAATTACAAATGCAGATGAAGGCTGTGTTTTAACACTTGGGAAACAGCTTTCTGAACCCTTTGGCAGGGCTGTTGAACTAAACACAAAGCTTTTATCTCTCTGAATCTCTCTGGGCATATTAATCCTTCACTTAGAGGTTTGTCAGATGAAAAGCTGCTTGAATGGTTTGCTATTTTTTTAATTGTGTCTGAATTGTATTGGTGCTGTGTACAGATCACGCAGAGCCAGAGTCAGGACTCCCAGAAAGCTCCTGTGATGCCTCTGGGATGTGCAGGACACGGCGCTGCCCTGCTGCTGCTGGGAGCAGCGAGGGTGAGGCTGAGGAGCAGCCCAGCGCCTACAGCTTCACTGACAAGCCCAGCAGTGGGGTCTGGCACACACAGCACTGTGCAGGAAGGAGTTTGTCTGGGAAGGGCAAGCCAAGCAGTTCTATGCACATGGAATCACAGACTGCTGGGAGCTGGAGGGACAGCTCAGCTCATTCCACCCCCTGCCATGGCCCGGGACACCTTCCATAGACCAGGCTGCTCCAAGCCCTGTCCAACCTGACCTTGGACACTGCCAGGGATGGGGCAGCCACAGCTTCTCTGGGCAGCCTGTGCCCGGGCTTCCCCACCCTCACAGGGAACCATTTTTTCCTGCTTGGCATTTCCTTCTGCTGCGAGAGACCGGGGCTGGAGGCGTCGGTGGTTTGACACAGCCCCGCATTTCTTATGCTCTTAGGCTCGTTGGATCCTGCAAATCCTTACTTACCAAGCAATCTTCTCCTGTGTAAGTAGCTTTGAGCACTCAGGCAGTACAGGAATCTTTATCTGAGCATCAGAGCCATGTTTGCTATGAAACAAAATAGGTCACAGTCGTTTTTCTGAAAGGCTTTCACCCGACAGATCCACACCAAAGGTGAGCTGGTTCGCCGGGTTGGAGGGGAAGCCTGCTTTTCTATGCCAAGTCCTTTGCCAGCCATTCTTAAAGCTTATCATACTCAGTTATTCTACACAGAAAGGACACTCATTTTTTCAGCAAAATGGGAGAATAGCAGCCTAATTTAATGCAATCCCTGCAATGTCTCTTTTGAAGCTCAGACAGGATTCGGAGATGTTCAGCCTGTTCCAGTCCTAAATGTCTTACTGAGTTTTGAAAAACTATTATTCAAATCTTCCTTTGATTTTAACTTAGTTTTCTTCCCCCTTTTTCTATAAAATTTGTCCAAATCAAGGCTATATCTTTGAAAGTATTTTCAGAAAGAAAACTTGATTGCTGTTTTCTACCTAGTCCTGAAATCAAGCGGTGGGTACAGAAATACAGCGGGCAAGAATTCAGGCCCTGGAGCAGCATTTAGTTCTGCTCTGTAGGAAGACAGAGAAGTTATTTTGTGCCACAAGTAAGCTTGGTCTCCTTTACAAACCAGAATGTACCATTCCCTTAATGGCAATGCCAGTTTTCCAGCTTGCCATTTGTACACTTGCTCATTCTTACATGCTGCAATATGAAAGAACATACTTCCTTTCAGTGTGAAAGAACAAAAAGAGGGGGAATCTCAAATCCAACCATTTTTTCTGCACTTTCCCACCAGCAACCCAAGACTTTCTTCATGCTGAATTAGCCACAAATGGAAAAGGTGGAGAGAGCACCTGGCTTGTGAATAGCACCATCATTGTACATGAGTAGTGTGGGGCTCTGTGTATCCTGCAGGTGTGAAAACGTGTAAGAAAGGACAAAATATGTAATGAGTCTCACTGAAATGGATGATTAATATGTGAACATAAAAAAATAATCTATTGTCACAACAGTACAGAAAACGAAATAAAAATATTTATGGCTATACTTATGCAGAATAGCAGAGATTATGTAGGAGCAGAAAAAAAAGTGTTTATATTTCATGTTTTTGCATTCCAGTTTTATATTTTACATTGATGATTGAATAGTTTATGGTAGGAGAGAAAAGTGAGAACATGGATAGGAGGAAGAAATAAAATGACAAACCAAAGGAAAAATATTGTTGGGGATTTACAGTGTGGGGTTCAATAAGCCCGTGAAAGAGTGTGCCTGTTCTTTTTCTACTTTAGCTAACCCATGTGGGTGACTCTGGAAATCTCTCTCCTCTTGTTTTCTTTTCTTTTCCCCAGGGAGGACACAGAACTGTAGGACAGTACAGGGGGCTGAAGAACTATGTCAACAAGGAAGCAATGCAGGAACAGAAACCTGAATCAATATTCAGTCAAACCCTTCAATTATGCAGCTCATTTTGTACTGATCTAAGTAAATCCTTATTTCTGAAGCAACTTGTGCCTAGGGAAAAAGAGTGGAAGAGACTCTGGTAGCCTCACAGACAGCAGCTGATGGGAAGCATGATACAGTGAAGAGAGGTAAAACCTTAACCAGTCTGGAATTCAGGAGTAGTGGAGGTACCCAAGGAGAAGAGAATATGGACCTCAGGAGAAGAAATTACTTTAGAAACATGTGTATATATATATATATATATTTATATGGATTTGACCCGTCTCTTTGTCAGATGAGAGATCCAATATAAATGGAAGTTACTGTGGTAAACAGTGTAAGATTGTCATCAGGCCACAGAAAATCTCTTCACAAATGCTTTATTTCCACGTTGGAGTTCAGGAACAGAGGAATGTAAGGTCAGACCAGCTCACATGCCGCAACAATTAAAGTAGCCTATTTTAAAAATAGAAATCAGATCTGATCTCTCTTTGGGAATAAAAAAAGTCTTGTGCAAAAAGTTACAAGAAGTTCTGGATCAGATTCTGTGGTCAGCAGCTCCAGTAAAAAAAAAATTCTTTCAAAAGACAGCTCAGATTGCTCTGGGTGTGTGTCTGTGCTCGAGTGGTCACAGCATGACCAACATCTAGCCCAAAAGAGCTGAAATGGGGGACCACAGCAGCCAACCGTGGGGTGAAACATCGCTGTCACTGGGAAATTAATTACAGCATGTCAGTCAATGAAAGGTAATACCAAATTATAGACACTGTTTCAAAGAAAAAGACTTCAGGGGGTTCCTGGCTTTGAGCCCACCTTGATGGGAGCTGTGTCTCTGGGATGCACACAAGATGTCCACACAGGCTTGAAGGAATGGTCCACGGGGCTGAACACCTCCTGCGAGTCAGGAAAAGCAGAGAGCAGTGGAAGAGGCAGCAGCCTGGCAGCTAATAAACAGCACGTTACTCTGCATCTCATAAATCTCCACCAAGTTCATTTATTCTCCTCTGAGAATGAATAACTAATGAGAAGCCTCCTCTTGCCAGTTATTGTAGCACTACACAAAGCGTGTTGGATGTGGAGCTGCTATTAATAGCACCGAACGAGCTGCTAATTGGGCAGTTATATAATGGCTTTGTTATGAAACCTAGTTTGGGTTTGACACCTTCTGTTTGCTAAAAACAACAGTAAAACCCCCAAACAAATCCAGGGTTAGCAGTGCGTGACATGAAATAAAGGCTGAATAATTGCCAATGTTTCAAAACTCAAATAGAATTTAAAAAGGGCAAAAAAATCAATTTGTTTCTCTGAATTCTAACAGAAGTGATCTGGAAGTGAATCATTCCACAGAACTGCTGTTCAAAGGGATACTTTAAAGTAACTTTCTCTAATACCTGCCCTGCAAATACTGACAAAAAACCTCCGAACGACCTGTTTCTGCAACTTGTGAAGTCTCAGTAACTATTTCTTTAATTTTAAAAAACCTGTGCTTTGAATGAGCACAAACAGAACATACATTAAGGAGAAAGAAGGACCAGAAAATACCTGTGTGACACACACTGGTACAAATCATGCCCTAAGATGAGGCACGAATCTCTGCTCTTGTAAATGACAATAGATAACCTATACAGTTTGACATTTTTAAAGTAACTTAAAAAAAAAAAAGAGAGAAACAGGTGGGGGTGACATTTTGTTCCCTGCTATACAGAAGAAGAAAAGATTGCAGTGCATTAGGAGGGAAGCTTTTATCCAGGGTAGCCCTTCGGAGTGACTCTGTTCCTAGTTACTCTGAAGGCTGGACATCACTGATGCAATTTACAGCACTGGGAGCTGCTCCTCCTGATGAAATCTGGCTACTGTCCCCTGCTTGTGAGGTGCTTTTCCTCTGGATACATCAAACGCAGCAGCATTCAAAGCCTGCAAGAAGGATCCTTATGGAGGTTCGTAGTTGTATGTGTGTCATAATATACAGAGAAATGAAAACTCCTGATCGACACTGTGCCAGCGGTTGTTGTTTAATCAGTGTTATCCATAATCTTTTGGTGATGGGGGAAATCAAGTCTGTCACTCTAGAAGGAGCCCACAAGCAATCCGAAGAATACTTCATCTGTCTCTCTACAACCACACCTTTTTGCAGAGAAGTATGTGGAATTTGCCTCCAGTTGGGTCACTTCTTACATTTCAGGAAACTGGGCACGGATACTACACTCAGCCCTGCTGACTGAGTTATTTTCTGCTGCTTGTCGCTTTACATTGCTTAGGTGATGATAAACCCCCTGCTTTATCCAGCATGGTGTGTTAGGAAGGATTTATTCTAACAAAAGAAAACTCTACTAAGTTCCTTCAGTACTAAAGTGCCCAGAGGAGGCAGCCAAAGGGCCCACAGAGGCTGGATGTACAATGTCCCAGCACCACAGTTATTACAGCCAGCATGCCTAAAAAGCTGTGATAATTTAGGGTTCAGCAAGTGTTGAAAGGAGTAAGACTGGAAATTGGGTGGTCCAGATGGCTCCCACATGTTTCCAGTTAATTATCAAGATCTAGAATCTCTTCCCCATTATGTGTGTGTACATATATATCAGTATGCAGAAATACATATAGACACTATTTACTTCATTAGGATAATTTGGAATTACCATGTGGCAAATAATAGAAGAATCTTCTCCTAAACTAACATCAGCATGCTTTCCTACTCCTACACATGAGCTGAAAGGAGTTTTCTCCTCAGTGCATGTTTTCACTGATAGTACAGTTTGTCTGTGTTGTTACTGCTCTTCTGTAACCTCACTTGTGAGAGCAGGAGGAGGCACAAAGCAGCTCCTCGGAGTGGTAACACTGTTCCATATTTCTGTTGTGGGGGTGCTGAAGGGATCCCATAGAATACAAACTTTGTCACCCATCTTGCTGGAGGACAGAGTTCAAAATTAATCCACAGTCCTATGATTGCTTAATTCTCAGTTACTCTGAATTTATATTGGTATAAATTTATGCCTTTGCAATACTTCAGAAGCTTCTAAAACACTTTAAACCCTGTCTAAATCTTTAACTACTGTTTACATTTTAAAACCTTAAAATATTTGAAATTGTGCTTAAAATCATGTTTAAATATGGGAATAACATTTTCCTATGTCTGATATAATTTTTTCCTCTGTGATAGTGTTTTTTGCACCCTTCGTGTTGCCTGCCTGCGCTGATGGTACATCTACTACAACTCCATGTGTATACTGCTGATCCGTGTTTTTCCCAGGATAAGGCAATACAACTCTTCCTGTTGGTGAGTGCATGTAACTAATATGTGTCTATTGTCTGCTAATACCTGTTACCATTTCCTGCTGGATTTGTATACATTTCATTTTGTATGTCAACCATATTTTAATTGATCTCTGGCAAATGGTTTTCTAATGGAGAAACTGAGAAGCTACTTCTCTACAAGGATATTATCCAGGAAATACCATCTTTTTGTTTCCTCTGGATTTTACCAGGTGTTTTTTCTTTTTAATAAATGGAAAGGCCTCCCTGTAATTCAGAATCAGAAAAAGTTCTAGATAGAAATCAGAATGGGGAAGGAGCTTCCGTCAAGCGGAAGAGATGGTCTTCATTTCACTCACCTGAGCCAAGTGTAAGCCAGAAGCAAACACTTTGCACTTTTAAGTGTGTCTGGGGAGGATGTAGGCAGAGAACTGATGGGATCCTGTTTAATTTGCTTGATAAACTGAGAATGGTGGAGCTCATTACAGCAGCGCTTGGTACCATGAAAGCAGGGGGAACAAGAGATAGGCCAAGAAGAAATGGCTTCAAGTTGCACCAAAGGAGTTTTCGGTTGAATATTAGGAAAAATTTCTTTATGGAAAAGGTTGTCCATCCCTGGCACAGGTTGCCCAGGGGAGTGTTGGAGTCATTAACCCTGCAGAAATGTCATAGACAAGTAGGTGTGGTGATAAGGGGCATGGTTTGGAAGTTGTGCATATCCTTATTCTTACGTCTGTTCGTTTTATTCTTGCTATGAGCACTCCCTGCTGTCTGGGTCATGAAACCAGCTGCTGCATTTCTCCTCTACTTAGATTTAAAGCTTCCACAGTCTTACAACTGTGTTTGTCTCAAAACTCAACTTCTTCCCAGTCGGCAGTGTCTCCTATGCACTGGTTTCTTATAAGATCTTCCCCTTTTCTGACTAAATCTTTTCTCTTCAGTTCAGTCTGTCCAAACTATTGTCATGAAAATTTTTCCCTTTTCTCACTGCTCTGAGCGTGTTCCCTTACTTCTAAAATCTCAGTGTTGACTTATTTCCCCCATAAAATTCCAGCCTGCCTCTTTATCGGCTCTGGTTAACTCTGTTACTGCTCCCTCCTTTTGGAAAGCCTTCTCATCTCCACTGCTGGGAACACCTTCGGATGGGAAGCAGGGGGTGTTGTTACTAATTTCCTTCTTCAACTTCCTCCATTGAAAGGATGCTCTGAATCTAAACCATGTGGTAGATGAAATGCCTTGGAATCACCTCCCTCATTTTTTTTAGGAAATTCCTGGGAATGTTGACAAAACACTCATCAAAAGCATTCAGAATGAAGACTCAGCACAATTTCAGTGCTGGCATGTGAATGCAGACTCCTGTGTTTCCTGTTTCCTTTGCAGCCCTGGCAGCCTCCATAGAGTGTGTCAGCCAAGATCATACTTAGTTCCTCATCTTGATGATATTGAGGTTGTCACAGCCAGCTTTACCACATGCATATCTTTCTCCTGGATTTATGTGGCAAGGTAATATTCAAATCAGTCCTCCTACCAGGCCAGAGAAATGCGCGTATTTCCCAGAGTCTATCCGAACCAAAAGTAACAAACTCCTGGGAACTCGGGAAGGAGATACATTTATCCTTTCTGAGTCAGCCAATCACACAGGGTTCAAGACTTCCAGAAATCACAGAATCGTGGAATCAGAATGGTTTGGATTGGAACGGATCTCAAAGCTCATCTCATTCCAAACCCCAGCCATGGGCAGGGACACCTTCCACTATAACAGGTTGCTCCAAGCCCCATCCAGCCTGGCCTGGAACACTTCCAGGGATGGGGCAGCCACAGCTTCTCTGGGCAACCTGTGCCAGGGCCTCCCCTCCCTCACAGGAAACATTTATATCTTTTTTTACTAATATTTATATTTGCAATATCTTTTTTTAGTAATATTTGTATTTCAAATCCATGTCATGAAAGCCAGTGGCAAAAGGTCTTATTCATGGAGTGTTACTGACTCTAATTGCTTGTAAGAAGAAATGTGTAAATAATGGAATATTTTCTTTCCAAAGAATTCATTAAAAATTACTCAGCTCGAAATAACCAGAACAAGTGCATTAAAAAGAAATCACTCTCTTGAAAAGCATTATTTTAAAGGAGCATTCTTAATTAAAAATACTTTAAATTAAAAAAAAAAAAAAAGAGAAGGAAGATGTATTCTTTAAAATTCTGAGATGAAACTTGAATCCTATCAAGAGCATTCCTTGTTTCTTTCCAGTGCACACAAATGAAAAGTCTGTTTTGCTCAGCCTGTATTTTTGTCCTTGCCCCACACAGAAAGATAAAAAAACAAGGCATTAATTTTTCATCTCTTTTTCCCTGTGGTGCTTCCGGAGGCAGGAGTTAAGTGGCCAGCAAGGCCTCCCTCAGGATGTCAGGATGCTTTTTTAGGCCAGAGAGAACCTTTGGTCTCCTGCATAGCAAGAGCGTGACAGAATCACTGAGCTATCAAATCAGTTATTCTGCCAACATCTTTCTGGTTCACTGAGGAGTAAATTAATCCCACCTAAGAGTGCTCCAGCAGCAGAGGGAGAGAGAGCACACACACTGCCCTGCTTGGGCAGTGAGGTGCTCGCCAGGAGTGTAAGTCATGGATAAATAATTCCTTTTCTTTGGGAAACCTTCAAGGATCTACTTCTCCAAGTGCTGATGCACACATGGTGGGACAGCTGTAGCAAGACAGCTCTGCCAGGGCAAGAAAACAAGCCCTGGGGCAGGTGCAGCAGCTTCACCATGGATCTCCACAGTCCACCAGAGTCCTGGGATGTGTGGGACTGGCACCAGCTTCTGGCATCAGCGCTGGTTGGAAGGTGGTGGTGAGGGAGCTGCTCCTGCAGAAAGTGTTGGGACAGGCCTTAGACCTCCCTCATGACTTGGAAGGGAGGGAGTGAGTCTCTGGCGTGATGTCACCAATCCTTCTGCCCCCCAAAAGCTTTACTTAGCGAAGTCCAGCAGCTCCAATGAGAAAAAAAGAGAGGTACAACACGTGGTGCAGCAGAGAATTCCACACCGACCTGAAATCTGTGCCTCCAGTTCCGGCTGTTACAATGAGCTGCAAACCCATGTATTTTCTGTGTGATTTCTCTCAGTTGATCCTCTTTTTTTACCCTGTTCTTACATCTTTCCTGGTTTCCACATACATTTTTGATCTTTTCATTGCTTTACTGCAATGATGTACCTCCAGCTGCTCCAGTGTTGTCCTCAGTTGCCCCAAGGCAGTAAATGCTTTGCCACAGGAATATGTGCAACCCTGGGAAGGACCAAGATTTCTGTTAAAGACCATCTGGTCATAAAGTGAGTATTTATCTAAACCCCAGATTACTCAGGTTTTCTGGGCATTTTCTGCCTAGATCTCTACTGTAAGTGGCTGTTGCATTTGTTCACGAACTAAACATTCATTATTCCTAGCAGCCCTCATAATGAGCTGTCCACACAAATGACCTCTTGGAAGCTCTGTGACTTCTGCAAAACATAAGAAAATTGAAAATCTGTATTTGCAAGGTCAGAAGTAAAACAAAAACCTCCCTTTGGCTGTCTAAAAAAAAAAAGCCATACAAAGCAAAGACCTCACTGAATAGCAAACTCTTAAAATAAATACAATTTCCTTTGCCACAATGAATGTTTCAGCATAAAGTCGAATATATAATTCATTTCACTTAGCTGTAACATTTTGTTAAACACCAGGAATTTTAAGGGAACAACTTCAGTTTCTTACAGGCTTTAACTGTTCTCTTGAAAACCTTTTAGAGAAGAAAAATGTGCCCTGGGATGGCTTTTAAGCATTTATTTGGTTCATTGTTGAGATCTGACTTTCTTCAACAACAGATAAATTGTTTCTGTGACCTTATTAGAAATCTGAAGCTCTAACCAGCTTTTAGAATTTCACCTCATGGACCGGATCCTTGGCTGCCATCCTGCCTACTTTGGTCTGCTCAGGAGGAATTTGGGGAATGTATGAAGTGTTTAAATGGCAGCTACAAATTAAGGTTTTCTTTCAGCTCAAGAGTGAGCTACAATTAAGACATGATTGTTGGAAGGAGAAAAAAACCCTCTCAACTGAAGTGTTTCCAAGCTACTCATTGCTCCTAGTGTCTCTCCTGACAGAAACTCATCTAGTCCTGTGATACTGGTCTTGTAAACAAATACTTTCTTTCCATACCTCCTATGATAAAATTCATGCTCGATATTTCTTTAGGAATGCCTTGGCCCCTTCTTGTCTTTTTTCAGATTGGGAAATGTGAAGAAAAAAAAAGAAAGGTTTGTTTTTTTTTTAAAAATCTCAGTTTGGATCACTCATAATGACATTAAAAAACCCACAAAAACGTCAACAAGAAGGTGAATTGAAATTGAATTTAATAAGTTCTTTGGAACATTTTTTTTTATTAAATAATAACTTTATGGCAGAGCAATAGCAGATACTTGGGCCAAATGCTTGTTGTCAGAATATACCATTAGGGAAAAAGTGATGTAGTGCCAGGGGAATATGTTTAATTTTTTCATGTCTCTGTATATCTGGATAAGGAACCTGGCAGACAACTCCCCTTAAATCCAGTCATCAGCCCACCCTGTGTGTTCAGCACTGCTGATTGTGTTATTTGTGCAGATATTATACAAAAGGACGCACAACTTCCATGTTATTTTTTTGTTTGAGGGGGCTTAGAAATACGCTACTGTTTGGAGTACTTTGTAATGCGCATTCCCTTCACGGATGTGGGAATAGATCCATTCTTGCTGGTCTAAATTGAAACATCCTCCAGTTTCCCTGTACTGGCACTGCTGCACAGAGTGTTTCCCTGGAGAGGAACTGATGGAGTAAATGCTTTGTACTTGCTCATGAGTTCCAAAGTCCCTTTGCTGCCACCTTTATGTTATGAATTCAGTGTGTTTGATACGAGGCACAGCTGCCTCACCCAGAGGAAAACTACCTTCGTATGTAGTCTCTGGCATTCCTGTCGTACATTCATGTTCCTTTTGGGAAGGGTTGACAGGTTTTAACTCTTCCTGAGAGACCACAGCTCTGGATTCTGATTCTGGAAACTTTAGAGGTTTAATGTAAAGCCCTTTGTGGGTGTATTTTGTGTGCGTGTCTTCTCACTTACCAAAATGAAGATGGAGATGCTCCAGGCTGCCTTTTGTAGTGGAGCTCTACTTGTACCCAAGCTGCTGCTTAAAGCGCTGTGCGGGTTTGGATTTAACTCTTCATGTGGCTCACCACCACTTACTTGATCAGAAAGGAACGGAAGCAATTCAGGTTTATCAGAAAGGATTAAATGCCCTTCGGGTGGCTTGGTGACCTCCCCATTCTGTGTTCAACCCAAAGCTGCCAGAGCTCAAGGAGCATTTGGACAACACTCTCAGGCATAGGGTGGGATATTTTGGGGGTGTCCTGTGCGGGGCCAGGAATTGGACCTTGATAATCCTTGTGGGTTCCTTCCAACTCAGGATATTCCGGGGTTTTGTGGAAGAGACCGAGACAGCTGACAGCTGTTTGCTGTGACATTTCACACGTTGTCCCCAGCCCTTCCTGGCGCTCTGCGCAGCAGGCACGGTGTTATCCCACGTCCCGGCGGTCCCCTCCCGCGGGCTGTTCCGCATGGCGGCGGTGCGGGGCTCGATGTGCGGGGCTGGATGTGCGGGGCTGGATGTGCGCGGTCCCTGCCGCGGGTCCCTTCCCGGGCGGGCGCAGCTGCCCCGCGGCCGCGGCGACGGTCGCGACCCGGCGCACGCGCGGTGCGCGTGTGNTCGAGGAGCTTGGGAAGTAAGGAGAGAACGGGGTGTGAAGGCACCGGGGGCTGCGGGGGTCGGTGCTTGAGCCCTGGGGGGAGCCGCGCCCGGGGCCCCTTCACGGCTGCCTAGAGCACCGCGGGAGCGCCCGGGCTCCAGCCATACGGCCCCGGGGCGGCGAGGGGCTCTGGGCGGGTGGCGGGGACAGCTCTTAACGCCCCGTGCTGTTATTTATTATTATTTATTATTTATTGTTGTTATTAATTCTTAGGTTGTCGCGGGGTTGGGGGTCTCGGTCCGTGAGGGGTCTCGGAGGGTGGTGGGCGCCCCCGAGCGGGGGGGCGGGAGGCACAGCCATGAGCGCCATGTTGGGTGTCACCCCCCCGGTGTCACCGCCGAGGGGGACACGGCCACCGCCGCCCTGTGTCCCCCCGCGGTGCGCCGGCACGGACACGGTAAAAACCTGCCCGCCCTCCGCCCTAGCTGGCGGGATTGGTCACACGGCTTCTACCACGCAGAGTTCACTGTTCAGCTGAATAAAATCAATGCTGGCCGTCACTGTCAGAAAATCAGAAAATCCCTTTGGATTTTTTTTTTTTTAAATTCTGGCAACATCACACCCCTGCGTGCAGCCCGTTAGCTGGTAATGGCAGTGCAGTGTTTCAGTTGGACTGACACTTTGCCCGGTTTTGGTTTCCAGAGGGGCGTTCTCCGTCGTGAGGAGGTGTATGAAAATCACCACAGGACAAGAGTACGCTGCCAAAATCATCAACACCAAAAAGCTTTCAGCCAGGGGTGGGTATATTTTAACCTGATGTTTATGGTGCCTCCTCCCTGTTTTTTGTGTTCTTTAATGTGCTAAGCATTAGGAAATAATAAAAATAGCTGAATGTTTTAACAAATTTTTTTAGTACAATTTTAAGTATTATTTCCTTGGTTTAATTTTTTTTGCCTCGATGCTTTTTTTTCTGCATTAAATGTTTCATGGATTCACTGCATAGAAGTTGGAGATCGCTGTAAAGCATTTCAAGAGAAGATGTTCAAAAACTAAAATATAACATCATGCAGTCTCTTCCTTTTTGTCTCTAAATAATTTCAGTCAGAAGCATTTTGCAAGCTTGTTTTTTGGGTTTTTTTGGTGGGAGGATGGTCAGTAATAGGTTTCCGTTACAGATTTTATTTTAAATGTTATAGCTTCACTGAATTCTGTGTTCCCATTGCATTTAAACATGGACATTAAGGCCTGTCTGACTATGAGCAAATGAGGAAGAGTGTGCTTTTACCTCATATTAAACTTTTTTGTGAGAACAAAATTATGATAAGGAAGAAAACTGTTTTTTGAACTAACCGTTGTGAAGAAAATCACTCTCATGAAGTGGTGAAGAGCGTTGCTGTTACAACGCTGCTGCACAGCTTGTTTCTCCCTTCCTGTGATGTGTGTTTCCAGCAGCTTGTCAGCACCAGTGGCCGGGTTGTTATGATACATTGTAGGTAAATACACACATGGTGTGGGCTGCTGTTTTGGAAAGGGAGTCTTCACGGTGCCGTGTCACTTGCTCGTTAATTCCCAGTTGGAGCGCCTGTGTTCAGGTGTCAGGGATTAGGGATCACTCGCCCTTGACATTATCTGTGTTTTTATATGAATTTGTAAAGAACATGGGGGTGAATAATAAACAGTGTCAGAGTGTAAACGTGTTTGTGACTGGTCTGCTTCTGGCCCAAAGGAATCACTGCAGGTAAATGGCAGCTTGAAGTGATTAAATTTAAACATAAAACGTTGCGGAGGATGTTATGGCAAGTTCTGATAACATTCTGCTCTCTGATAAAGATCTTTCAATGATTTTTATTTGCAATTGGTGAAAGCTGAGTGAAAATTTACTTTTTGCTGAATTTTAGTCTTCTGACTCTCACTGTGACTTTATTTTTCTTTTATTTTTGAAAGGTTACTTACATTTAAAATTTTTTTGGTACAGGTATGGCCTTGAAGGTAGGTTAAGAAATTCATAATACTTGAGATAAAATATTTTCATAAGTTTTCTTTAAACAATTTTTTTTTTATTATTCTTTAGCACGCTAATGTGATCTGCTGAATTTAAAACATCACACTCTGTGTGATTTCATAGATCTGAGTAATTTTCAGTGTGAGAAGCCATAAGAAAGTCATCATCAGGTTACTGGTAACAGGTGCTGAACCTCGTGCCAGTAACCAGGTTACCAATGTGCCATAGGTTATGTGTGTGATGGGATAAATCCTGGAATGCTAGGCTAAACAAGGAAAAATGGGGTCTTTCTAATTACTCATCATTTGGATTGCACTGTATTGCAGGCTGTCATTTTTGTATTTTGTTCATGCAGGACCAGGTTGGTCCTTGATGTGCTCTGTTAAGGAGTGGAAGCACGTTTGGGGGAATTTGGCTCATAAAATGGAATGAGGCAAGCTTCACACAGATTTCTCTATAGGTTCAACCCATAGAGGAAAGGGTTACACTTCTAAGCTGAGCTGTGGGATATCCTTTCATATCAGAATACATGTGGTGCCAAGTCCATGAACACAGAGAATGCCTTCCCATCTCTGTTTTCAGACATCTCAAAAATAATTGCAAGTTTTGTACTTGGTTTGTTTTTGTGGAGGTTGTTTTGGGTTTTAGCACTTTGAAATCTACTAAGCAGTTTCTGAAGAGCAAGCTTTTTCGAGAAATCTTTAGAGTCTTTTGAGGCAATTTTTTAATTGCAGAAAGGTGCACTCGAATGGCACTTGTGGTGCAAAAAAACTAAACTTGAAAAAGCCTCAAACTGTGATGCTTTCTCCTGGTTGGTAATGGGGATGCAGTTTATAACTGAAGTGCTGCTTTTAAATCTGAGTTCTGAGTTTTGTTCTGCTCCGTCTGAACTGCTGTATGAGGAGGTAGCAGTTCATTTCTGTGTGTCAGACCTACTGAAATACCCATTCCAGTGTAAGTCGCTGGGTCAGCTTCATCTGTGAGCGGAGTTAAGAGGAAACGTGTCCCTTGTATAGTGCTTGCTTCCCTTGAAGTCTTTTAAATAAAATGTCAGATTTGGGCCTTCTTGCTTCCCACACTGGACAAGAGCAGTTTCAGTATATGATATGGAGGAGTCAAGATTCTCAAGACTAAAGGAAAATTCCTTAAAGTAGTTTTGAAATTATAAGTTATTTAAGTGGCTTCAGCCCAGTCAGAGCATTAGTTGTCTTTTCTTCCCCTCTTCATCTCAGCCATAAATGTTCTTGGAGGTTTATGCAAATTCTTATTTTAGTAGTCTTTCTAAATCCAATCTGGTCACCAGGTAATGCCACTGAAGGTGTGTTCCCATCAGTTTCCTTGTATAGTTACAGGGAAATTTCAGGCTTATTGCCTGTGTGCAGAGGCATGGGCTTTGGCTGGAATTCGGAGGGGAAAAGGAAGCTGTGCCCCATGTTCTAGCAGAAGGAACATAGGTGCTTTCAAGTTGATGGTCAGTTATTTAAAGAACTTCAATTCTGTGATTTTCTGATTTTAGTAGTAGAAGTAATAAATATTTGCAGTTTGAATCTGTTTCAGTATAGCAAAAATGCTTTTGCTTGTTACAATTACATATATTTTCTTTTTCAAGTCTTCTTAAGATACTCTTCAGAGTTTTGATCTTGGTGTTTTCTAAGTCAGCTGAAGCACTAAACTACTAGAATATCAACAGCTAGTTTTGTATCAGTCGTTTATGTTCTTGCATAGTTGATTATACTGCCAACTGTAAAAAAGGAAGGGCAAAAAAAGGTATGTTACCCCTCTAAAATTAAATGCAGCTGTGAACAAGCACACACAAAATCAAGAATAAAGTGAAGAACGTGTGTTTGCTGGTTCTGGGTTCCATGTGGTTTCATCTGATGAAGTCTTTGGGATTTCTTTACTATTCAGTAAGGACTTCGGCTTGTCTGTGTTGTTTTTCATGTGTAGAAAGTCATGCAGATGAAAGTCAACTTCTCTGAAGTGACTTTACTTTTCCCCTGTCTTTTCCCAATACCAAATAATGAGCAGATTGTCTGTTTCTTTTTGCCATTATCTGTACATCTTTTTTCTTCTCTTTTGAGAGTCTTCTAGCTTTGATCCAAATTGATTTCAGGTAAACTGATTAATTTTCTTAAAAGGTTTAACCCTCATTTTTGGTTTTAAAGAAAAGTAAGAGTTTGCTTCTCTGATCGTATTTGAAAAGGTGAATCACTGACACATTTTCACTGGGTGTGCCTATTGCCAGTAACTCCTAGTGACAGTTTCTGGTGGCCAGAAGCCCAGTGCCTTCAGTGTGATGTGATGGTGTCCGTGGAAGGAGAAGGATGTCCCAGTCCCCTTTTTTTTCTGGGGAGCTCTGGAGTAAAAAGCCTGGGCACACCTCTGCCAGCCGTTGAGTTGCTGCAGCAGAGCTGCGAGTGCTTTGCTTATGAGCATGTGTGCTACGAGGAGTAACGTCAGAGTCAGCTGGAGGTTATTGCTGCTTCCTGAAAAGCTCTTGTGAGCTTTCAGGGATCTGCCATTCCGTTAGCTGCAAGCCTTGGAGGGGTCAGTGGCTATTCATTTTCCTTCTTAGCAGGAAATTTCCCAAATATTTTTCAGCATTTTCACTGTTCTTTCCTAGGAGCTTGTGACTGCAGGTGCATGGCACAGCCTGAGGGACTGAAGTGATCACACTCACCTGCAGCCAGCTCCGATGGATGCGGGGGCTGCAAACCCCACCCTTTGGGAGCAGCATGTTGTGCAGTATTGAGTAACTAGGCTGTGGGGAGAGTGTTTCACTGTCTAAAGCTCTCCAAGTAGGGCACCTCATGATCCCTAAAGTGATTTAAAATACATTGGGGAGATGAATGAAATGGCAAGCATATATAGGGTAGTATTTTTCAGCACAGCTTTTCGTTACACAGGGATAAACATTTTTGATGTGTCACTAGACTAACATTTCCTTTAGTCAGGTAGCTTGTGTCAGTCCATGCCAGATGTTGTACGGGAAGGCAAGCTCTAATAAGGCTTCCAGTACTCCATAGGAGGAGAAAATAATTCTTTCTAATCTAGCTCAAGATGTTAATCTCTGAAGCACACATTTACCTGTGCCAGTTTATTGCAACACATGTATTTTTGATGCTAAATTCTGTTCTTACGTACACGTGACGTTACTCCTACTCAGACAGGACTATCCTTCAGGGCATTTAGTTGTCAGTGAGGCAGATTTTGTCTTTGTGAGCATGTCGTGCTGTAGTCTTACTTCTCTGGCTAATAACCTGTCACTAAGTGTTTTAAAACTGTTTTTCCCTAGTACATAAAGAGGGCTCACCTGCTAACATGCAGTCACCCTTTTTTCACATTTGTGCTCAATGTTTATGTTCAGCGTAGTCATGGCATTCTTTTCAGTTCGACATTGTTGTAACACAGCACATTCGTTTGAATGTTTATCTGCAAGTATTTGTTTAATTGCAAATTACCATAATTTAGCAGGCTACTGGTTCTGTTGAAATTGACTCCATTCAGACAGCTCAGGGTAGTAGGGAGAGAAGAGCATTATTAAAAAAATACCTCAAAAAGGTTTTTTGCTTAGGTGCTCTGTTTTGTGAAGGTTTGAACTTTTTATTCTGTTTTGGTTTTAGGTTTTATTCTGTTTTGGTGTTAGTAAAAACCTGAGGAGTTTTCAAATACCAGTGAGAATGAGGACTTTGAAACTGTGATGAGTGTTGGTTGGTAGCAATTTATTCTAACAGTTCAAACTAGATTTGAAATGAAACGTACTGGCAGTTCATAGCTAAATTATTCATAACAAATGCTGTATGATTTCAATAGTGTCACTTCTGGAGTTTTTGCAAAAGAGGTATTTACTCTCTCTATTGTGACTGGAATTTCTCTTAGAAAGGCATGGAGGATAAAAAGGTGTTTGCATCATCTGTCAGCTCAGTTTCAGCAAGGTCATTGGGGAAGGGGAGGGAAATATATATGAGAGGGGATTCTTGGGGACTTATTGGCTACTGCTCTACAGCCATTTTCTGTCCGAAGTTACACATTTTGGCACTGATATGTGCTCCTGTTCTGTGTGTTTTCTTCCTGCGAACTGAAGACTTAGCTGCACATCTGAACAACTCCACTTGCAGGACTGCTTCTGTTGGGAGAGAAGGGAGAATTTAGATGCAGGGGAGAATACAAAAGGAATACCTCTACCGAGCTTCCACGTCCTGATACTGAAATAGGGATGTGTTCTGTTCCTCCTGGTCTGAGAGAGATGGTTTTTCTGTGTTCAAATGGTACTTCTGAGTGAAAGGTTTGCGTCAAGTATGAAGAGAAGGAAATGAACACAATGGTCAACACTTTGCATTTATTGTAGATTGGTTCTGTTTGTTTGCACATAATACCATACATAGAAAACAAACACTGTTTTATGGGAAACCACAGGCCAGCTCAGGTGTTTGTGACTTGGATCTGACCTCACTGGCAGCCAGGTAGAAATACACTTGTTCCTGGAAGGACTGAGGTTAGGTGCAGAACAACCCCCCAGAAATCCAATTTCTAAACCTAACTAAACAGTGGAATTGAAATGTGAAAGTCCTGCCCTATGTAGGCATGATTGATCCAAATGCTAAACATTTATGCACCTTCTCGGATTGTGATTAGGGGTATGTGAAGTCATTTCTGCTATGTTTATTCACAGTTCCGTGATTCCACAGTCTGGTTTGCGGTTTGAATTTATCTTTTTTTTTTTTTAATTTTCATTTTTCATGTAATTGGGGAATGTCTGATCTAAGAAACTGCAATAACAGTCAATGAAATATTTTGCTTTTTGAATGTATGTGCTGCCAAAATAGTGCTTTTCATGTGTCTGTCCTTCATTTGACCTCCTGAGAAATGCAGGCCGGGGTGTTTGATATGTCCAGCTTCCTCCTTTGTACACACATATTCCATATTTGTCAAATGCTTTGTAAGGATATTGTGGGAGTTTTTAGGAGATTATGTGAGAAATATAACTTCCTCTGTGCTTTGAAAAAGGTTACTAGAGAACAAAACCCTAACTTAATGGTGGCAGTTCTTCTGTTTAATTCCTTATTAAAAATAATTGTGCTTTGAATTTGAAGAAACATCTGCTGTATTGTGAAGAGGCACAGGAATCCAATCTGTCTGTTTATTTCTTGGATGTATTGAGCTTGTGTATATCTTGGAGTGCATGTTTGTGCAAACTCCTCATCTGTTTAATTCTTGTATTATAAGAGATGTCTTGTGCATGGTATTGGGGAGGGTGGAGAATTTGTGTGATTTGTGTGACACGGGGTTGGTATTTTTTTCCAGGGAGACAGTTGTGCTGTTACCTAGTGTCATTTTCTAGATTGTTTTCAGCTTGTTCTGAAATTTATTTGAGCTGTTTGAATCAGAGAACTCACTTTCAAGCTTTGCAGCCCTGGTAATTTCTGTGGCATCTCATCAGAAGCTGCTGGATATATTCTGCTGTACTGAGGGGTTACTTAATTTCTCTTGAATCTGTTCTTCTAGATGCCACTGGATAGAAGCAGTAGCTATCAGAAAATCCAGAGAGTGGCAACTTTTGCGAATTTGCAAGTGTGTTTTATCCCTGATTGAGTTTTCTTTTCTAATCCAGGGCCTCTTTAGTGGAAATTGAGAAGTGTAAACGGTGCTATAGCATATATTTGTTCTTTCTAATTAGGTTTTTCAGTCTAGAGAATGATAGGTAATATGCTGAGCAAACTATTTACAGAGATGTTTGTGCAATTATTGGTTTCAGTTGGTTGTATTTGGTAAAAAGGAGCTTTGCCTAGCTGGTGGTTTGAGGTAGCTTCTGTTACACGAGTTCCTGACCTTTTGTCAATATTTTCTAAGTATTTCACCGGAAAATTTGACAGCAAAACATGCAGGCTTAATTAAACAAAAAAACCAATCTAAACCTCTCAAAAGTAACAAATTAGATTTTAATAATTAGTAATGTGATGCCGTGGATGTTTGCTGTTTGAGGTGAAGCATTTTATCTTGTGATGAGAGGCTTTTTAAAAATTTTTAGCAATAACCAAGAATTTATCACTGCTAAACGTATAAAGTTAAAATCCTGGTGATGCTTTCCAAGCGAGCTGTCTGGCATGCACAAAACCAGAATTAATTTAGGTTTGGCAGTCAGCTTCAGCTTGAGTATAGAGTGTGCTTGTAAGTGCTCACAACTGGTTGTGGGGTTTCTTTAGCTCAGCTGCAGCCGAATCAGTCATTTTGGGCTGTCGGTTGGACAGTGTCTCCCACTGTCCTACATGTGCTCTGTAGGGAGTTGGTTCTTTTTACTATGCAGCAGTTTTGACTTTGCCAACACAGAGTTGGCACTTCTGTGGAAAGCAGGGAGTTGTGATCACCTTCCACTGGATGGAGAACTTGACCTTAACCCATCTTTAGACAGAGGTTATGATGTGCAGAATTTAAAACTTCAGAATCTGATTTATAATGAGAAAAAAGGGTATGAACTGAGTGTTTGCTGGATTGAGTGAGCAGCTGCATGTATTTGGACAGACGGGTACTGAAGAATGTGTTGAGCTATGGCAGTTAGCTCTGGGTTGTGTGTGTGGTCTGCAGGCAGGTTTAGCCCTGCTGAACAACTCATTCACCCCCGTGGCCTCCTGCTGGCAGTGCCCTCACCTGGGAAACCGGTAATTAATTTGCCCAGCATTCCGGGCACTCACTGGGTCACGTGGCACAGAGCAAGCGTCACACCTGCTCCCGGCCCTGCGCTCCAGGGAGCAGTGCACCCTGCCCAGCTGGGAGCATTAACAAGCCTTCATGCAAGTGCAAAGGGTAGCACGTATCTGCTGTGAAGTTTCATCATCTCAGCACTTGAGGGGTAGAGAAAAGGAAATTTAGAGCCTCGAAGCTCATATTGTGGGCAGCAATTTACTGCCTGTGTTTCCAGAACTTTGTTCTTGATTTAATTGTAGTTGGGAACTGCTTACTTGTAAATTTTCCGCAATGTCAGTGCAAGTGTTGCAGCAACAGTCACGTTGCATATTCATGTAGCTGCACAAACAGATGGGGTTCCTACATAAAATCCATATTTGACAATCTGATGGGATTTGCCAAGGCTAAGCTTTCATTTAAATTTTAACCTCTTGGAGAGATAGGTTTGTGATTTAATGAGTCAAGAGAGGCCTTCAGGTTATTTGTATTGCATAGCGAATTTCAAGCCAGTGCTTAGGTGTGATTTTGGTTTGGGAGACTTCTTGTAGGAATGGTTTTAATGGGCTGTTGCTCATTAGAGTAAGTACTTGCCAGATTCAGAGATTTCTCTTGGAACCTTATTTATGTGGCTGGTGTTACTCATATCCTGCAGAAAGTGAAGGTGCATATGCAGTTATAACATGGTGTAACACGGACAGACTACTGCTGCTGTGGTACTGCCTTGGAGGGAGGATTTTGTTCTGGAGGGCAGATGACCTTTGGTTTCCCTCAGGGCAGCTCCGGGTGCTGCTGAACTTTGGTTATTAAAACTCACTTAAAGACCTGCTTTACACCTTTTTTTTTTAATCGAAAGATGTCACTAATGTTAAGTGTCTCCGAGATGCAAGTAAGGATCAGTGCAGAAACCTTCAAAAACTACGTTTTCTCATTATTTAAAAATGCTACAGTTACCAAATTGAATAGCTCATCTTGGTACTTTTTATACAGAGTCTCCTGCTGCTAAAATAAAATCCCCTTGGGTGTAAGGTAGCTTGCCTACTCTTTGCATTACACAGCATGGACAGCTAGGAGTTTGTGATTAGGATTGCACTGATAAATGCTTATGGGACTAAATGCATTGCTGATCATGG
Source organism: Ifrita kowaldi (assembly GCA_013398055.1). NCBI lineage: Eukaryota > Metazoa > Chordata > Aves > Passeriformes > Cinclosomatidae > Ifrita > Ifrita kowaldi. The sequence continues at coordinate 560,955 of VZRS01010437.1, forward strand.
CATAAAACCCCTCCTTTTTTCCAGGACTTTTTAGTATTGCTGCTCCAAATGGGGGAGGGGAAAAAGAAGGTTTCCTGTCACATTTTTGTATCTTTTTATGGTGCTTTGATGATATTCATCTTGATACTCAGTAAACTTTTTCATGTTAAAAAACCTTTCTAGTCGCTCCCTCTTTCAATTAAAGCCTTCTGTTATTCTATTAGTGTGGGGGAAGTGTAAGATTTATAGGGAGATATGTACTGGTGCTGGATGGAAGAGCTTCCAAAGCCTAGTGACATTTCTTTTTATACCTATGGCACTCCATGGTCTTTCATCGCTGTTGCATTTTTGGGGGGAAGGAAGAGGAAAAAGAGGCCACTGGTTCAGTGCTCTATGTGTGTGCATGTGCACACATGAGATGCAGAAAAAGATCTGGCAGAGCCTGTGTGTACCCAACCAGCTTGTTTGCTGTAGGAGAATGATTCATGCTAAAAGATCTATTAACTTAGAGTCATTTAACTTGTAATGAGGGCAGGAATTGGTGTCTTTAAATTCTTATTTATTTGTGTTAAACATGATTTATCTCTCCAAATGAAGTAACAAATTGCTTTCATTGCCATGTTAATCAAAACATGTAACGAGATTAATTTTCCCAGAGCAGAAGTTGTTTATGTGTGGTCCATCCCCTCTGCTAGGAGCTGTGTGTTGGTGTTACAGATGTTTTGGGGGCCAGATCAGTGACATAGCTCGGCCTTGCAGACTCATGGTGGGAAGCTCAGTATCTCATAGATCCTTTGGGGAAACCTGAAAGGAGAGGTCAAGGACTCACAAATTTGGGATATTTCAAATCTTTAATAGGTGCAGATTTTTTTAAGTTTCAAAGTAATGGAATTTAATAGTCTCTCTGCATTTTTCAAATTAGTTGTTTTGGTCATAGGATGTTCGGGTAGCCATGTAAATCTCACAGCTGTTACATCCCAACATTTACACTCCTAAAAGTACAAAATATTTGAAAAAAACATTTTCTTTGCTCTTTAAATAGGGTTGATTCCTCTGTTCCCAACTGTCCTCTTGCTTAGATAGTTTTGAGCGATGAGGATTGGTCTTGTACCAATACTCAAAGGATAAGTCAAGTCTTGAGTCATGTTTTTGTCTTCAGTGTCTGTTCTTTGTTACATGAAACAGGAAAACCAGGTCTAGTAAAACTGAAACCTTCCACTTCCAAATCATGTTTGTCTGCTGTGAGACTTCTGCAGGATAAGAGAACATCTGAGCATTTGCCGCCCGAGGCTGGCCTTCGGTGAAAATTAGGAAATGAAATTAAAGTGTGTTCAAGGTGAAGTTGAGTCCTTCCACAGAATAAATAATCTGATTGAGTAATCAAGCTCTATCTTAAAATTATCTGGGGAGGTGAGTGGATTGGCTATTTTTGCTTTACTGAAGACAGAATTTAGTACTGTCCTCTTTTACTTCAAAGACTTTTCTGATTTATAGCTCAAATTTAGTCATGGACAGCATTTGTTGTCTGTACCTGGGCTGTCCTTCAGAGCAGGCTTCATCTTTCATCAGTGTATTTATCAAGGACGATCTTGTTTGCATTATTTTATGTAACAGCCATCTTCCCTTAGCTTCCCCCTGTGTGACAGACTTGCCATTATTATGGCCATTCTTCTTAGGCATCCTACAAGCGAATTTATATATTTATATGTGGTTGTTTGGAGTAGGGAATTAGAGTTGACCAGAAAAAAAAAATAGGTGAGGTAATCTGACTGTCTTTAGTATCACTGGTGTCTGTATGGGAGGGTCTTGTCTGGTGAATTCCAGTGTTTATTTACAAATTGGTTTGGCTGATTCTGAGGCTGATGCTGAAGGAACTGGTTTAGTAATTTCGCTTCAGCTTTCCCATTCATCACTAGGTTTCCTGTCACCTCTTTTACCAGTTGTCTACTAATTTCAAAGCTAGGTTGGTAATCTTCGTGTTTACTAATCCCCAGATGCCTCATTTTCTTTGTAGCTGCATCCTAAATGTTGGAGCCTGGCAGGAGGCTTTGATCCCTGTCTGGAAGAATTCCCCAGAGTACTTTCTTAGAGGACTTGCTGTACCCAAGCAGTAACTGATATGCAAAGATGTAGGTAGCTGCAGGGGTTTTTTGTAGAGTTTCTCAGATTGTGCATATTGAGACCTAAGTCCAAACCCATTTCTTTCCATCACAGCAATGTTGTGCAGTTCCTGACACGGTAGCTTTCTATAGCCTGCTGTTACTGTCGCCTCTGTGCAAGGTCGAGTGGAAACTGCTGTGAAAATAGCTCCATGAAACAAAGCTAAATTAGGAATAGTTTCTGTAGAGTGTTGACTTGCTTCTGCAACCACAGATGCTCATCTAGTCAACAAAATGGCTAAAGAAACAGAGGACTCTGTATATGCACTAAGAGCGCCGTAGTTCATTGTTTAGAGTTTTATTGATTCACACACTAAATAAATTGAAACACTTTCAAAATGTTACTAATTGTTTACTGGTTCAGTCAATAAGATACAATGTGGAAAAATGCCTAATTAGCTCTATAGACGTTTTGAGGGTTTTCCCCATGGCATTGCATGGCCATTTGTTTTGCTTCTTTCTTTTTAATTTTGGAGATCTCTTTCTTCCATGTTTCTCAGACTGTGACTTATAGGCAGCTGATGTTTCATAAAGCTGCGATAGTGGACAGCAGAAATTTGCTGAATGGGAAAATGCCTGAGCTCCTGGTACCTTGAACTGTGGTTTGTAGTTTGTACAGTTTTGTGAGCAAAATCTGGCAGGTACCAGTGACTGTGTTAGTTGCAGGGGTTGTATAAGAGGTCTTGGATGCTGCTTGTCCCAGGTTTAAAGTCTTGAACTTGGGGAATGTGTTTTGGGGTTTTTTTCAACAAAAAAGTTCATTCTAATGATACTAAGTCTCTACAGTCTGACCTTGAAAATGAGGTGATTTTACATAAACCAGCAGTGGTTGTGTATTGAACAATAACATAAATGTGACAAGTAGCATGCTGAGTTTTGCCAGCAGGTGTGAGTATTCATGAGATCAGCATCTGGGTTTGCATCTGTCCTCTTTTCTCTCCTATACAGAAAATAGGCATTTTTATTAAAATTTACAAGAAATAGATTTCAAAATAAAATTTTTTATTAATAATAAGCAGGAAAGTTCCACTTAAAGGTACATGCTTTGTCTGTTTGGCATAAACTTTTTTTAGAAATTGAGTAGTGTTTTTATAAACATGGGAGATGTGTCTGTAAATGAAAGTAGTATTAAGTTCCTTATTCTTGTAAATATTTAGGTTGATTGACAGATTTAACTTTTTGAAGGGGAAGCATGTCCCTTGATGTTGAATTTTTTACTGAATTTTAATAATGAACAATGAAAAACTAATGCTACAGAGATTATAAACCAGAACAACAAAAAAACTCCTGTTATTTTTAGTGTTGTGGCTGAGATTCTTGCTGCACCCTGTCTGACTTGGATCATCCTCATTCAGAGGGAAGAAGGGAAGATTTCCACAAGGAGAGCAATGTTCACTTGTAGGACATGTTACAAGCCGCAAGAGTTAGTTTTACGGAAAGGGGGGAAAAAAAGAAAAGATAACAGCTTGTTTTCAGTATCGAAATCCAAACTGGAGGTATGAAACACATCTATGGTAATTCAGAATTAGCACTGCCTCAGTCAGTAAATAACAAAATTCTGCAGTCATACCAAGTTAATACTTATATTGTCAGAATTAAATGGCAAAAGTCAAAAACATGCATCTGGTTCCACTGACATCTCTCTAATATTCATCAGACCATGCAGGTTCTAGATAAAAAATGGGGTTTGGGGACTGAGAACAGAACTATATACCTAATGCTACAATGGCATTTCTCTCAAATCTTGGTAACGTGACAGAGCTCAGATACCTGAAGTTCACCCACCTGCATCTGTATTTCATAGCACAGAGTTAATGAATAATCTCAAAGATGATTGGAAAAGCATTTTTTAAATTTTCTCTAAATTATATTTCATAAATGCTTTTTCAGCGTCAGAATGGTGTATACAGCACCTATCTAAATTGCTCAGAGTGGCTCCAGAATAAGAGGTCAAAGCCCCAGTAATTGTCTTAAGCAGAGATTGTCAGCTCCTTTTGCAATGTTACTACCAATATTAGCCAGAAAGTTTTTATGATACCATCATATGTAGCTATATAAAATTGCCACTGTGAGTTTTGGCCACTTGCAGACTAAACCTGCTTCTGGATTTGCATGCTGGGAGGCACAGAAAGAAGGAATTTGCATTTGATGTTTGTGTTTTTGAAGGATTCCCCTGCCCTTACATATTTTTAAAACATGGGTTTTTTTCTTTGCCCAGAAAAGGGTGTGTAAAGGAGCCATCCAAAAGCTGTGCATAGAGACTTGGTCTGAGAGCCTCTGTAGAGAGTGTTTAAGCTCATGTGCTTTATTTTGCCTCAGTCGAATGCCACTCGTGGGCAATAATTTTGTTCCATTGCTGTAACCTGATCATGTTTAGTCTGGTACCTGTATCCTCAGCAACTTCTGGTGGGATAATAGAGGGATGTGGATGATGTCTGTGTCTGTGCCGTTCATGTATCCTTCTCGTGCACACTTTTTCCACCAATTTTGTTAAGCTGTTAAAGAGCTCCTGCTTTGAGAACCCTTGTTCTCAGTCTGATGCTTGAGAAGGTTTATGAAATAGATATCTGAGAGGCATGTGTAGGTTTGTTGGAGGTTTTTTGTTCTGGTGGGTTTTGTCTGTTTTTCTTTTGCAATTGCTACATCCTGTCTCTGAGATGGGGTCCTCATAACCTTGTAACAAGGTAATCTATTTTAAGCTCTGTCTCTTTCATATTGTCCCTTTTGCTTGAAATGTGCTTGTTCTTCTTTTCTGTGTTATGTGAATACTCAATGTAAAAGAAGTTCTTGTAGTTAAAATGTTAGAAAATCCTATCTTAAAATGCATATTGGTTTTGAATTGAATGTGCTTAGGTTTTGGATGTATTCAGTTGTGGCATACATTTTGACCAAAATATTTTAAGCATTTAAGCAAGTTTTGAAGGTCGCTCATTTTCATGGTAACATTTACCCACTCCTACCAGAAATCCATTCTGCTTCCGTTTTAGTTCAGCTTTCTGAATTTCAGTTTTAACCTATCTATAATAACGTAAAAATAATATATGGGTTGCCAGCTGGGGTCTCTTGATGTAACAGGGGCTCGTCATCTGAGCATGGGCTCCTTGCCCGGTAGAGGAGAGGGGGAAAAAGAAGTATTGGCATGGCAGAGAGAGTTTCATGGCTACCAAGAGAGAAGACTTCAGGATTAGTTTAGAGGATAAAAAATCTGGAAGGTCAAAAAACCTGGTTATCTAATGGGGAAAGTGTGATGGCTTTTTTAACCTGATTTTTGTTGGTAGTTTTGTCTTATCAAGAAACGAAAATGTTATTCTTCCATCCTGTTATCCTGTCCTTCTAGTATAAGAGCTGAAGAAAAAATGTTTGCTGCTAAGAGAGTATTCAGTAGTAAACTATAAAGGTGTAGCTTGATCTTGCATCAAGATATCAAGCAGAGTAAGACTTTGCAGTACTGTTAACTTTTAATTGCCTATTTACCAGGATACATTTACCTTATGAGTGTGGGAAGATTCTTCATATTTTCATGGGACTTTCTATGAAACAGCTGAATAAAATGCTCTGCCACTGCTTCAGCCTGCTTCTTATTAAATACATTGATATTCTGTGGGGGATTGTTGAGTGACAAGCATTGCAAATGTGCTTGAAGTTTTCCTTAATGACTAAGCTTTCTTGCCTAATATAAAAATGAGCGGCTGTGCAGGAGTGAGCAATGTTGTCAAACCTGTCATCAAGTTCTCAGAGCTGGTTTGAGTGCTTGTAATGTTCTTCCTTTAATTGACTTGGAAATTGGCAAAGGTTGCTTATAAAAGGGGAAAAGCAATTTTTAAAGACGGTGGGAAAGTTTCGCTTTATAGTTAACTGTGCAAAGGCCTCAGTAGTTAGCTGTGGTTATATTGCCTGATTTCGTCAGCTTGGGTTTTTATCTTTTATTTTGAGTAGGATGAGATAACTTACTGAGGAATCTGCAGCCCTTTGAGAGTGTTTGTAGGTTGAACTAAAAAAAAAGTAAAAAATATTTTCTTTTGTTGGGTGTGCATCTGTTGTCATTACCTGAATGTCACTGGTTTTCTTATTGTCAACAAAAGAAAAAAAACCCCTACCCTTACTGCTAAAGAGGTCTAAAATGAAAACTTTCAGTGTTTTGAGAAATGTCAGGTCATGGTAACAGTTTGGTGACAACAGGTTGAAAATGAAAAATAATTCAGAAACCGTAGTTACATCTTCCTCTGCTGCAGAGGTGGTAGTTAGAAAGCTGAAGAGTGTACAGCTTGGTAAGAACTGCTCATAATCATCCACAGCAAAACCCTGTGAAGCTTTGGGAGCACGGCAAGGTGGGGATCTGAGAAGAATCCATTATGAACTCTCCTTTATCTGATCTTTACGTTTTAAGATGTAAATCTCAGCCTAATCCCCTGTCTGTCAGAGCCAAAGGCAGGGCAGTAGTTGTGTCCTGAGGTGACAGGTGTCTGCTGCATTTGTCACCACTGTCATGACCAGCACTCAGTACTGCCTTTCTCTTGCACCTTTGTGTAATCAGAATGGTACATAATTCTTCCTCTCAACGGTGTTTTTCTGATTCATCATGTCAACAGAATTAACTTTAGAGTATAACTTGGGAAACTGTTGGATTTGTAGAATTGCAGTGCCAAGGACAGATGGGGACGCAATGCTATTGAAATGGCAGATGTCTCTTACACCCTCTGCTAAAGAAATTGCAAAAAAGACCGAGAGTTTCCTTTAACTTTTGATTTCTGATGTTTCTTTTAGGAAATAGCATATTATATTTTTGACTCTTGTGTACTTCTCCAGTGATTCCTCTTGAACATCAGGAGCTAAATGAGGAACCAAAGAATTGCCCCTGGGAAGGTGATAAAAATTTGTGGAGGGCTGAAGTGTCTTTTGTCTTTGAAAAAATGAGCAAATGATTGGAATGGTGTCAGTAATTCTGTGTAGGTGTTTGTAATGCTTCATCCTATGTTAAACCGAGCATAGGATTCTCCCTGTCCTGATGATCGCTTCACCAGCTTGGCTGAATCCAAGGAGAGTTTAAATTGGTCAGAACATGTGGGTGAAACTTGCGCTGTAATTTTGACAGGTGACGGTCTGAAAAATGGCAATTTCCATCCCTTTGGAAAAGCTTGGATGTTGCTTTGACAATTACCTGTGCATTTTCTATGTGGAGTGACGTTACCCAGCAAGTGACCCTGGAAGTAGTGTCAGGGCTTTATCCCATGAGCACTGGAGCCGATAGGAAAATTGCAGAGCATGTCATAAACATTTGATGTCTGTACAGCAATGGTGCCACTCAGCCAGGCAGTGTCGAGCCTTATGGAGGGAACTTTAACTGTCCTATGTGCTGATTCCAGCAAGGGCTTTGGGGAGAATTTTCAAACAGTCTGTCCAAATCTCCCTTTTCATCCTCCTTTACACCCAGGGCTAAGTGCTGTTTGTCTGGCTGCTGGGGTTGTGTATGTGTGACGTGGACTGTGAGAGTAGTTGTACAAGTGGTCTTGGCAGAAAGTCATGTGATCAATACATAACCTATGTGATAGATTTAAAATAGCACCTGCAGCTGCAGTATGCTTCCATGATTCAGTAGTTGCTGTGAAGGTTTTGCTTAGATCTTTTCTACACTTCAATACACATATTTATATATTTATAAGTCAGTTGACTTTTCCTCGGAGAGAAGTTTTTGCCAGCATAACCTCTCTTTTTATCAGAGATATTCTTTGATTAAATCTCAGATGTCTGCTTTTTTAGTGTAGATCATGCTGCTCTCTTAGGTGAAGGATTAGTATTTTTGTTTGGGTTTATGTTCGTTTTATTGTTGAAGTCATGTTGGTAGATTTGAAATTAAAGATCTCATTTATTTTATGTATTAATGCAATTTAAAATAATTGTCCTGAGTGACCGTTCCCCACAAAAATTACTATACGCTTGCTGCTTCTTGAACTGTACTGGAGGTTAGATTTTTGAAGTATCTGCTACCAGGCTATTTGATTAATGATTTGTGTAGAGCATTCCAATGAGGAATTGTAATTGAAGAACCAGAGCTAATGTATTCCCATCTCTAGAATACTTGTAATAGAGACCTCTCCTGTATCATATGGGATAGTTGGTAGTGGCTTGGAAGGAAGGGTTACTTTAACCAGAAGGTACACACTGTCATTTTACCCCTGTCTTTGGTGGTAGTGCTTTTAGTGTTAGTGAAATTTGATACTGTATAATGTTAAAAATCAAATTGCAAGGTGGTGAGACTGGGTCACTTAGGAAGCTTTATATCCTGATTCAACATGGTAATTATGTAACTTGTAGCCTGTGAATAATCCATGGGACTGGACATACCTTAAGTCTGCTTGTGCTTATATAGTCTGCTAAATCATAATTTCAAATCCATTTCAAACTCAGAACAGGGAACATCTTGCTTTTCTCACTGATAGCCTGATTCTGCTGAAACCCTTGTGTGCCAGTAGCACAGGTGATTAGTGTGTGCCATAGATTGGGCAGATAAAGCCACTTGGTGTCTTGGCTAATCTGAAATGTGACGTTTTACATATCTGTGTTTATAGCACGTGGATCAATTACCAGGGTAATTTAGACATGATGGGTATTATTTGTGTTTACTAAAAATCCAGAGGCAAGGAAAGGTAGCGTGCAATTTATTAATGGTAGAACTGAACAGCTACTATTTTTTATGATAGTATTTACTTACAATAGTATTAAATAACTTACCAGAATGTGGCCCTTCAGTGAAAACCTACATGAAATGAGATTTCTGTCCTTGGATCTTAATAAAGGACAGTTGTCCTTTGTATGTGCTGCATGTGAATTGTCAGTGCAAGCTGCAAACTGGTCACTGATTTGATTCAGTCGTATTCCTGTTGAACTCCTGTGTCACTTTCTTGCCTCTCTGGGATATAGAGAGGGGGGAATTCTTTGCAAGTAGCTCTGGGAAGCAGTCTGAGAGATTTGAAACGGTTGTGTAGTGTTTACTGGAATACCAAGCAAGGTGTACATGTTTGGCACCTTGCCTGTACTCTGCCTGCCTCTTACAGCTTCTGCAGCTTCAGGTATAATCACGTTAAGGGTCTTCTCCAGTGATGCGATGAGCAATATTTTCTCTTGCTGCTGATATGGCACAAATATGACAGTCCCTATAAGCTTCACTTCTAAACACTGTTATGTAAACTCCATCAAAAATTTGGAAGGGCTGAGGTCAGAATGTCTTGTTTTGGATTAGCATCGCCGAGTTTTAACGACATGCAGAAGGGAAATGTAGGCTTCTGCTTTCCTCTTAAGATGTTTCAAACCCAAGGGATTAAAAAGTATTTTTATCTTCATAAATGAACTACTACTCGTGTCCAATATTGTGTAACCTGCATTACTTATTTGTCTTATTTTCATACGCCATAGTAAAGCGTTGTTTAAATGGAATAATTTTTATGCTGGTAGTTGACTGAAAATAGCTGAGAGCAGTATTTGACGTCTTAAGAGTCAGAATGAAATGCTTTGATCAGTATTAAAAACTCTGTGGAAAAGCTAGGAGAAATTGATGTTGGAAATATTAAGTATTTTTTTTACAGGTGGGAAGGGTGAGGAAAGGTGAAAGGCTATTTAGCTTTTTGTTCTAATTTGGTTCAGGTTTGGCACACTGTATTTAAAATAACTGTTGGATCTGATGACCATAGAGGCTCTCCAGTGTTCTTGAAGCAATATAATTTCTGACAGAATTTTTCGTGAGAGGTGGGGAATAATGTACAGCCTAACTGCTGCAAAATACTTGTTGGATAAGGGAGCTGTGCTTCTGCCTGGAATGCTGTGTTGCTGTATGCAGTGTGATGTGGAAGGGCTGCAGCTGCTGGTGGTGAAGGGAGTGTCCTGAAGAGACAAACTGAGCTCCTGTTCATCACTGTCTGACACAAAGTGCTGCCATGGCTCCAGTGCTCACGGCTACTGCTGCAGAGGTGCCACAGGTTCCCTGGGGAATACAGGTCTCGTACTGCCTGTTCACCTTTCTCAGCATCTGTGCGTGTTCCTGAGAGGGCTTAGCTCTGTCTGATAAGCTCCTTAGCTGCTCTGCACAGGCCTCCTTCACAGCTCTTCCCTCGAGATATTTATAGGTAAGGCATTAACACCATAGACCTTCTTCTTAAAGGGCTGAGGTGGACTTTTGTGTAGGCTTCTGCAGGCTCATTTGCTAAGGAAATTGAGTCCTTAGATTTTGGAAGGTGGTTGTTCATTTAGAATTCCATTCATAAAGAATATTTGTTTCTTGTGAGCAGTGGCCCTCAGGGCTTTTTTCACCCTGCTTCCTACATTTCTACAAGTCTACATGGGACAGAGGTGGCTTGTGAACATGCAGCAGAAGAAAAGAGCAAATAGAGGAGGCGAGGTTGGAAAGAGAGTGTGGTTTTTTTCACTTACATGTTGGAAAGCTGTGAAGCCATAATAGCTGTTTCTCTTTCCTTATGATACTTTGCCATGACACTATGGAATCAACCTTCAAGAGATAGAAAATGTCTTTGTGCTGCACAGAATTACTCACAGGAACCCATTCATTCTAAAAGGCAGACTGTAACATGGAAAGGATGTTTTTCTGCTATAATTACCTGGCATATGTTTATATATATCATCGCTTCACTGGAAACTCTTTGAGAAGATGACTGTGCCTTCAAATCAAGTTAGGCTTTTCAGATGGTCAATAAAAAGCACATGGAAAAGATAACAACAACAATCTGTGAAAAGGTGACTTAAATGAAAAGCAGAAATTATCCCTTTTCGTGGAGAAGTCTCTCTCATGTAGGTTATGGTGATTTCCACATGAAATATTCAGGCTACTTTTCTTTCCACACTTAAGTGTGCCTGTAAGCTATCATTAGTTAGTGCACACTTGTACAAATCTGTGGAGGATGTTCTTCAGCTGTTATTTCTGTGCTTAAACTCTTCTTAAAGAAATTGCTAAACTGTTAATATTAGGCTATTTTCAAGAAGTGCTTCCTAACTGCTCTTACCTTTCTGGCAAAACTAGGAAAAGCATCTTGTCTTTTTGCCCAAAGCAAAAACATTATTGCTGTTGAAATTGGTTTAAAAGCATTGATGTTAGAAAGGCTTCAGTGGTGCTGCCTGGTAAATCATTTCATGTGCTTTTGCAGTCTACAGTATGCAGATTGTTTATGAAGCTTTGGACTGTCCAAGAAACAGCCTTCATCTCAGTTATTTCTCTTACAATGAACGTCACTGGGTAATAACATAATTTCAAAGAATGACTTGTGCATTTGGGTAGTATAATTCTGTGTGGTTTATACTTGTAAATGAATATCTCTGGACAAGTACCTTCCTAACTTCATAAATTTTAGCATGGTTCAGACAGAAAAGCTTATTTGGGGTTAATTAGGTTACATAGAACCTTCTTCTGAGCAAGTCAAGATGTGAAGAGATTTGAGAAGTTTTGAGAATTTCAGAAGTGCAATGGAATGTGGTGAACAAGCTCTTCTGATGTGGAAGGGGAAGAAGGGGCTTCCCCTTTGTGGGAAAACAACCAAAATTGCGACCCAAAAATTAAGAGTTCATCTAGAGAGAAATGGACAGTTGAGGAACTTGCTTAAGACAGTAAGATATCTTTTGCCCAGACTGTGAATCAAAACCTTTGTGAAGTGCTCACAGAGGAACACGAATGGGAAGCACTGTGGTTCTTACGTACCATGGAGGAACTGAAGATACTTCTGAAGAGGAACACTGTTTTCTGTCCAGACGGAATGAGATCTTGACCCCTTTTAAATTTGCTGCTGTATTTTTGGATTAATATTCTTCTGGATATTAAAGAGGAAATTTTACTTAGCCTGAAGGAACTGAATTGTATTTCTGCCAAGGCTGTCCTTCATTCCAAGCTAGCGATTACCTTCCCTCCCTTTCCCTTGGACAGGTTATGTTTATAGGTCATAAAGAAGCACCAGCCAAATATAAAACAAACTTACTGAGCAGAGGAGCAATACATTATTCAGTATTTATATTGAAAGGAATGTAAACACTTATAAATTTTCAGTTTAAGTATTTAACTGTGTGATTCTGATATCCAGTTATGGAACATTGCCACTATACTCACTATAGCTGAATGAATGATGTGGCTTTGTTGGCTTTTCTTTTTTTACAGGTCATCTACCAGAAATTTTCTTTTCTTAATTTGAATAAATTAAATTTACAGTTCTGAGGCATTTTTATCCTACTTGCTACCACATGCATTCAGTGCTAGCAACTGTTCAATAGCTGGCAACTGGATTGGTGAGATCATATGATATAAAAAAATAAGTGAATAACAAAAAACCTTCCGGCTTGGAGGTGGGTTGGCTTTTGTTGGATTTTTTTTTTCCTTTTATGTGGATGTTCATGATGTGCTTTTCAACAAAACTGCCTTAGCAAGTCTTCTGGCCTTAATGGGAATGCTGCTCAGCATGTTCACTCGACTGGCTGCTTACTGTTGTGCTAATCTCTGGAGTCATCTGAAGAGCCAAAGAATTTTAACAGGGAGGGAATGTGAGGTAGATACAGCTTTGGTGATCAAAGGTTAACTTGCTCTTTAGGACACTTTTGGTTGGCAGCTCTTGGAATGCTTTTTCACCATGGAAGTCCTTCATGTTTCAACCTGGTCTGAATCCTTGGGTGACATCCAAGATCCAATCCAGTACTTTTGTTATTTGACTTGTCTTCAGTTGAGTCCAGATTTGAAGTATTTGCTGTGGATAATACTCTTCTCCTATCTCATATCCCTCCCTTGCTCCCTCTCTTCACTCCTCACCTCCCATTTGGAGAGAGGATGACACCTGTCAACCTCAGTGGGCTATCAGAAGGGTTTTGTAAATCCCATGGAGTATAATTTCCAAAAACTGGTGTAGCTGATAAAGCATTTGTACAAGGAACTGTTGGGGAGCTTCTGGGCTGCCAAGGCCACAGCTAGACTTGCCCAGTGCACTGAAAGCCAAATGTGGCCATTTTGTGATCGTCCTTTGGAGCACTCAGATGCGCTGAAGCCTTAGTTCACAAATTAAACAAATTCTACATGGAAATTTTTACAATACATGGATGTGTAGTGTTTAATTGCCATCAGAATACAGATTTTATTTTTATTGGATAGAATTCAGATTATTATTTCATATTTTTGGAATAATTAGGAAAGAGATAAAGGAGCAGAATTTCATTGTTATTGATGAATGGACAATTTTGTTCAGTCTGGAGTCACTTCTGCATCCCGATAAACCTTTTGACTGATGTGATTTACAGATTTTGTCTGATTTGATCTGTAAGCAGAAATATTGACACATGACCTTTAACTGCAGATATGTTAAATTGAGATACGAATGGGCAATTAGAAGTGTATCTTGAAAGAGAAGTGCAATCTATACGGTATCCAGTCCATTAAGCAAACTGTCGGACTGTAGCTTGGAATTCTCTTTGTTGAGAGAAACTGGAAATTGAAGTTCTTGAGGTAGTTCAGTAGCGACAAAAATAAAAGTGGGGTTAGGGAGATAGAAGATGAGATTGAAAAAAGGTAAGCATGTTTCAGTTACACATGTTTATTGCAGTAATTTATAAGTGAAACACTGAACTTAAAATCCTCTGTGAGAGATGGTTAATATCTCACATTATTACCCTCTAAAGGAATACTTAAAGGGCTAAGAATAATTATTTTTAAGTTTACACTTGAATCATGAAACAATGAATTCACATCACTGACATGCTGCATCTGGCTGGTAACTTGGGTGTCCTTCTGCATGCTGAGTTCTGTAGCTTGCTCAGAATGTTTCATGGCTTTGGATAACTCAGTGATCCTTGTGGATCCCTTCCAAGTCAAGATCTATTATGATTCTATGAATTCATGGTAGTCTTTTATGAAAGTCAAGAGAAAATGTAATGATGAGCTCTGTGGACTGGTATGTGTTTACTGATAAGTTCGTGCAATGGGTTCCTGTTGAAGCAAACAAACCCCAGTTCCTGCTTTGCTGCCCTGAGCTCTTCTGGTGTGTTATATATAGAGATGGGGGCTGGGCAAAGGGGTTTCTTCAGTTTGTGCTCTGTCCTGGCTCTGGCACAGCACAGGGAATTCACATAGGCTCCTGATGCTTCCCTTTGCATCCGCTGATGGATTCCTGCAGCGCAAGGGCTTAGGTTGTTCTGGAGAACCATGTTTCTTCTCCGCTGAAAAGCCTGAAGTACAAATGCAGAGGGAAATCTCTTCACACTGTAGGGTTTTCATGTTTTCTTCATTTTTGTTTTCCCTGTGGGAGTTTGCAGAGCTCTCTTCGGTAGAGACAACAAAGCCTAGTACACAGAGCTTAAAAGTATTTGAGGGTTTGACCCGTTGATCTGGCTTTCTGCTAAGTTAGAATGAACAATTAATTGGTGGTAGAAACCTGATAGACTTCCAGTTGCTTAACAACGTCAAAGCAAACAATACTGCCATGTGTTTTCTCTGGGCTTGTTTGTATTTAAAATAGCTGTGAACGTGTCAAGTGGGGACATGAATAAAATGCTGTCTAGATAAATTACTTGCAGAATTAAATTGAGTTGAATTTTAAGTACTCATTTGTTTCATTTGATGATGTTGCATTGTGCAAACCTATTAAATTGGGGTTTTTGCAGCTGTTTCACTTACACTGGGATCTAAAGGGCAGCTTGTGTTGCTTTGTCTTAGTCTCCTGTTATGTGCAGCAAACATCAGATCCAATGTTAAAATGCTGGCACAGTGCCAAAGGTGCTCAAACTTATCTACTTTTGGGAGTCTCCTGATAGATTGGGAATGATGAAGAAAATGAATGTTTAACAATGTCTAGTTACATACCTACTTTACAGTCCATTGGCATCGTGTAATCAAACCACGGATCATTTGGCTTCATCAATTTAGGAGTATTAATGCTGTAAATAAAGCCAATAGTGATTGGTGCAGTGGGTATAATAGGTGACGGACAATGGTTTTGCATGAGGATTGCCAAATTTATCAAAACCTTGACATTATGTTATTTAAATAAAGGAAGACACATAATCATAAAAACTTAGGTGTAGACCCTGCATGGCTGAAAGCTTACACAAGAATTAGAATTTTGGTACTGTTGTTGATTCCCTCCCTTATCTCTGAACTGCTGCCTGCAAAGGTAATGCGGTTTCTGTATTGCAGCTGCATGCTGGCAGGAGCCCAGCAGCTTGTATCCAGATGTGCAGAGGAATGAGCTGCAGGCATGTTTTGACGTGCAGGCTGCTCTTCAGTGTCCAGTTTCTGTTTTCACTTCCAGAAACATTGGTTGGCTTGGTGGAGAAAAATTATGAACCTCCAAAACAATAGTCCTAAAATTCCTGAAGTTATTACATCATAAAATAGTTAAGGAAAATAATTTTGTGGTCTTGGAAGTCATGTTTCAACTCTGCTGTGTAGATGGAGTAAATGAGCCCAGAGGTTCAAATCTTGACAAAGAGTATTTAAGACCTTATTTATAGTGATATGTGCACACAAGAGAATTTCGATGAATAAGAATGTGAGCAGAGGTGAGTTCGTTCTGTGGAACTTTGACAGGTTGTATGGGGAAGTTTAGAACTGCATAGGAATGTTCAGGTGAGCTGAGCAGACTTGAACAGCAGGAGAACTTCAGTTTGGGACCAGTTTATTCTTGGATTCATTACTCTGGATGGAGAAAAGAATAGGAAGTTATTCAATTCATCAAGTTATGTAGCATTCCTTTCCTTTTGGATCGAGGATTCCTTAACTGAAAGCAGATCTGAATATTATTCTGTCATCAAAGACTAGTCATCAAAGTAGATTTAATCCAAATAACAAGTAATTGTTTTTAATTCTGCTATTAGTTCATGTTAGTGATTACAGTGATTAATTTATCAAGTGGCCTGTAAGTATCCTCAGATAATGCAAAGAGGATCAGCAGTGTTACTTTTATCCTGTAGGAGTTGAAAAGGACTTGCCAAAGGGAAGGCAGCTCTTGGGCCCTTTGCAGTTAGTACAGGTAGCAGCTCCGTATTTGTCTACTGTTCAGTGTCCCTTATGCAGATGTTGCTCCTGGATGTCAAAGCTTCCTGGATATTTTCCTAAGGAATAAAATGAATGCAGATCAGTCAGATCATGGCTGCTTCAGGCCAAGGATTGAACTGTGCAGTCAGAACAGCAGATCTTTTGTGCAGTGAGAAATGAGAGCTGTTTATGACTCTCTGTGGCTTTTGTCTGGAAAATGTCAGTGTGTTGGATGCTGCTTGGCCTAGCTCTGGTCAAAATTCCCTGTTTCCACATACTGCTTTCCATGGGCCTTGTCTGCAGAGGGGATCGGTGCCAGCATTGCACAGCACTTGGATCTATCATGCTTTTATTAGCAGAGAAGTTCATTTTTAGTCTGTAGTTGCTTCTCTTTGCAGCTCCTAGGAGTGGTTCTCCCTCGTCCCTGTTTAGCAGTTCAATTTTTAGTTTTTTAGGGATAACGTTGGATGGCATCAAAGCCAAGTCTCATCATCTATACCAGTGCTTCCAGGTATAAATAGCAGAGTTGCTGTTGATAATTTATAGCTGATGGCTGTACCAGTTTGCTGTTCAATCTCTTTCTCACACCTCTGATAGATAACTTGTAACACACTGCCTCTTTTAAGGGGACTTTTTAACAGATGCTATGGACTAACACTATTTGGTAGTGGAATTACTGATGTTTCAAGATGTATCATTCCCAATGCAATCCAGAATCGTTATTTTCCCCTCTCTTTCTCAACTGAAGTTAATAAATCATTGAAAGAGATGATGTTACTTCAGTGAAAGGACAGCATGCAAGGTGTGCTCAGCAATTCACACGCTAAATAATCTTGTTTCATACTTCAACTTGAGCCCTTCAGGTCACACCTGGTCATAAATTTGCTGGTGGTGTTAATTCTTTTTGTTTGAGGAAATGCTTTGTAGTTGAAAATGTGACACAGGAAGTTTCAGCTTTATGCTAAGCTTTTATTTTGCAAGGCAGCTGACAGCGGAGGTGTTCTATACATCTGAATGATGTGATGTCGCTGACAGCTGTCTCTGTCAGGTTAGGTGTTCTGACACTTGGTGCGTGCGGTGGTATTAGGAGTCAGTTGTGGAGGATCTAAAGAATGGACCCCTTCCTCTTCCTAGCTGGCAGAAAGGTGAGATCATCTTGGTTGTAAGTGCTGCAAACTACCTTCTCTTCCCTAGGATGAGGTATGGGAACAGGGGTGGGAAGAGAGGAAGAGGAGCTGTGCAAAGGCAGTGACACTTAGAAGAGTGACATGAATAAAAATCTTTGAGAAACACTACATGATAACTTGGAGGTGTGACAGCACCCTTGGAGAGGGTGGTACTTGAAGAATGAATGTACTTGAGAATTTAACTGAGTTTGATACCACAGCGTTACAAATTTAATTTACTGTACATTTACTGAAAGGAGTCAGGCACATAATATTTAAGTAATTCAACATCCTGGTGGAGGAATGCTGTCAGGCATTTGGATTAGTGTATAAATAATTGTTGGATCTGATTGCTTAGAGCTGATGATTAATCTCTAAGAAGCACTGTGGGACTTTTTTTGTTAACTGTCTTCTGATCTCACCAGTCATACTAAACTAGGCATGTATTTAGTCATTAGCTTTTGTTTCATTAGAAACAATGTTTTCAGATCAAGTAGCATCTGAAGCATAAGAGGTTTTCATTTTAGGCCTGACTTCTCAAAATCTTCCCAGTTGCCTCTCCTTTAATATCGAAACACGTTCCTGAATATCCATATGGGTGCTTTTTCCACATGATTATACTCAGGTTTGCAGAATTCTCAGTGACAGAAGCAAGGATCTGTGGGGGTCTCTGCACCTTTGGCTAATATCTGGAAACCACTGTTGATGTGATGGAGCCCTGAGGTTGTTTCTCTCTGTACTGTAACATGGCTTCAGAAATTTCTAAAATCTGTCTGATTTTATAAGTGCTACAGTGCCATGTGTACCAGCAGGAAAAGGGAGGTGTTCAGGAGAGCAGAGAAACCTGTCCCTTGACTGAGCCATGCAGGACCAGTGGAGCTGCTGGAGACTGTGGTCTTGCGTCAGAACTACTGCTCTTGTTTCTTGGAGCTGGGGCGGGAGCTGCTTTTTCTGCAGTTTTTCAGCTGGACATCCTGTCTCCTATGAGTCTGTGCACTTTTTCACCATTCTCTGCTTTTTTTCTCTCTTCTGCTTGTCCATGTTTGTAGACTGAAGCACCTCCAGGAGAGGGACCACGTATCCTCCCCTCTCTCCACGTATCCTCCCCTCTGTCTGTGTCAGTAGGGCTGGGTAAGAGGTGGTGTGTGGGTCCTGGGGCAGTGCAGGAAGTTTACCCTGCACATGTGTGGAGCGTGAATTCTTGGGAAGGGAACAGTCGCTGGCTCTGGCAGCTGTGAGGCGCACAAGTGGAATGAGGCACAGCCATGTGATGTGCCCGGTTTCCTCGTAATGTTTGATCAGCACTCGTGACCACGCCTGGAACTTGGAGCCAGCCAGCCATGCCCTGCTTTGTCTGGGAAGTGCTTCAGGTCCCTGTGCTGACTTAACGTGGTCAGCTGGGTGAGAAGCATTATTTGGTAATTGCAGACAGCTAAGAGTGGGTCTTTTTCAAGTAGAGTATTCAGAGTGGGGAATTGAAAGAGGTTGCATTTAAAATCACATCTGTGTGGAGCTGATCTCACCTTTCAGTATTTAAAGCATGAAAGAATGACTGTTCTTAGTGGTTCACCACGTAGATTGCTCCAAGGGAGATTTGGGATTCATAACTCACTCTGAGCACATCTGAAGTTGGTGAGGGTAATTTGATTAACATTAGTCAGATTTGAATGTATCATGTTAATCAAGACTGCTATTTCAAGGGGCAGTAATGCCTCTCTGATGCTTTTCACTCCTGCTTTTACTGCAGGGAATTATGTTCAGAATTTCTACTCTGTGATTTTTTTTATGTGCATCAGCACTGGCCTGATTCCTTGCGTGGTAAGGAGGCAGTTGCACAGATAATGTTCTTGGCAGACAGAAATACAAATAAAGACCAAATTTTGTTCACTGCAGTTTTGTTGTTGGTAGTAATGCAACTTGATTTTTGAGTTCTAGAACGAGATCGCTTCTCAGAAAAATGTTAATTTTGCTATAAAATCCCTGTGGATATAAGGGAATGCAAGTAATTTTGTCCCATTTTTAAAGAAAAAGCTTTTCTAGAAGCAGGATCAAAGTAATAATATGTGCTATAATATCTATGTTAGTATGCTACCAATGGAATGCTGTCCTGGTTATACGCAACACAGATAATTACTGTCTCAAATGCCTAATTTCTGGCATTAGATGTGGAATTTCTTTCAGAAGTAGTGGGTGTTGAGCTTCAAAGATCACTTGCAAAGTATCTAAATGGCCTAAAGTACTGTGTTGTAGAATAAAATGATCGACCCAAGAAGGTATCATGGTTCAGTTATTTTTAAAAGGAGATTCCAGTGTCATGAGTGCTTTGCCTCCCTTGCCATTGCTGGCACTGGTCTCTGCCTGGCCGCTCAAAGGCAGGAGTGTTCCCAGCTCAGCAAGGACTGACCATCCATCTCCCTTGATTCTCTTTTAGTGGCATTTGCTTGATTCTTCAAGCTGTGAGTCCTTACAAGTCCTACTGAAGTATTTCAGTGCTTCTGTTTCAGCCTTCTAGTGTATTAAAATGTCCCCGTGGGTATATACTGCAAACACAAGCCTCATTATCACATTTTTGTTTTGCTTTTTGACAAAGTGATTGCACATTTAAGAAGTTTGTTACTCACTCCAAGCTGCTAATTTTCATAATCTATCGAAGATACTGAGTTGATAAAAATAAACATGTCTCCTAAATCTTAAACGATGGGTTGCCAAAACTGCACATGGTGGGTGGCAGCTTCTTAAAACACTTCTTCCTTATACCTGAAGCTGTAAAATAGCACTTTGTAAGAGCTCCGCTTCTGAATTCAGGCTTGTAAATCACTGGAGTTGGGAAATCTTGTATTTTGTTGCAGAATTGACACATTCCTGAGTACTGCAATCAGATGCTTTAAGTATGGGAACTCCAGTGTTAACAGTGGTGTGGTCTTATTTAAAATACATTCCAACAGTTACTGCTTAGGGAAAGGCATTTATTGTAGAACAATGAAAAAGTAGGGAAGAAATGACATGGCACTACCAAAACTACATTTATGTCAGTGTTGCTGAAAATGCAACGTGAATTAATGTATTTTTTAAAGAACCACTTAGAGCCATCGTAGTAGTTTGTGTCAGTGAAATGTTGTAGCTTTGCAACTGTTCCTTCTATTCTAAGTTTTTGCTTGAGTTTTCTAGGTTAATTTCCCTGAGAGTAAAGTCTTGCTTGTTTAAATTCTTAATGGCCAGACCTTTCTTCATGTAGGACTGTGTGTTATTATATGTATTTACTATGCTGTGAAAACAGTGGGGTGAGGGTGGGGGGTACTGGCACATACATGTTATGTGCAACATGTCATGTTGCACATGAATTCCCCTCTGAAGTCTCAGTCCAGAGGGGAATTCAACACCTTTAGCTGGGACAAGAAAAAATCTGATTTTACTGAAGCTGGAAAACTTGCTGTACCAGATGGTCAAAACAGACTTACGTTGTTCTTTAGTCCAGCTAACTGGATTTGTGGCATTTGCTATCGGTGAACTCCTACGTTGTGGGATGGGTTTAGTAGCAAGTTGTCAGACTGGTGCTAGATCCTGGAGAGTGTCTCACTGCAGGCACTTGAGGTATTTCAGCTGACTTGGTGAAAAACCAGTTTCAGTGGGTGCAGAGTCTGCAATGCCTGGAAATCCCTGCTTTTTAAGGCTGCTCTAGTTCTAGCCTGAGGTGCACACGTGAAGTGGAAGTCGTTCAGTGGTTTCTGCTTTAGCACTGCAGTCAAGTACTTTTTACATCTGTTCATATTCTCTGTGCTCTTAACACGCCTGTGGTTTGCCTTTACCTTTTTTGCTTCTGACCTTCAAGTTGGCACTTCACCCTTGCTCAGTCATTTCGTGTTTGCAAATTCCACATCTCCAGCTGCTTCATACCTGTATCAATGGGATGCACTAAAGCACACTTGAACAGGAGAGTACTTTCAATGGTGATTTTATTTTTTTAACTTGTATGTAGGATTGTGTACATTGTTTGCGAATGTAGAGCAGGGATTTCTAAATGCGCAAAAGTGAATGTAAAGGTCCAAAGCCTGTAGTTGGGAAAGGGAATTCCTGGGAATGGGATACATAACTGTAAATCTGTTTCAGCTTGAGAATTAAGGGGAAAATGCAAATCTTGCATCTGAAACCTGTCTAGCTTTCATTTTTGCCATCTAGCTCACTGATTGTTGATAATATGTTAATATTTCCACATTTTATCTTGAGAACCTGAGATCCAAATAAGAACTACCTTTGTCCTTTAGACAAATATTTTCCTGAACTTTATTTGTAAAGAAGTTACATATTCAGTTGATTGTGACTTCTTCCTGGTATAGGACATCAGGCTGTTCATGCAGGAGCAGAAAGCAAGTCAGTGCAAATAGCTTGTACAGCAAAGTGTTTTGTGGTGAGCATACAGGAAAGGTTTCTGGTTTCACACTGAAACCCCACAGACTGAAGCTTAACTTCTGCATACTTAAACGTCATTTGCTGTGAAACTGCACAGTAAATTTTAGTCGTCTTTTCACTAGGCTTTGTGCTCTTACTCTCTCAGGATTGTGGTTCTCTTGGCCTCTGAAAGCCTGACAGAAGTATTTCTGCTGTTGTTTCATGACCCTTGCAAAGGTGAAGCTTTAATGTTTTATTAGCAGTGTCAGTACCTAAATATTTTTGCATGCTGGCAGTTTCTCTTACAGCTCACACTGTGGCCAGCAAGGCCAGCTTGACTGGGAACACCAGGGCTCAGTGAGGGCAGCTGTGCTCAAAACCTTGAAGGAAGTACAGCAGTGGCTAATGATTTAGAACTCAATTAAAAGCATAATTTGGACATCACAAACAATGAGAAGTATCTAAAGAATAGCATTTACAGTCTAGTAAAATTGGCATTTAAAGGTGGAGGTTTTTCTTCTTTTAAGTCTTAAGTTAAGTACTTTGATTACAGTATTAGTAAAAGTATTGGTTTAGTTTTTTATTCTTAGTAGGAATGTTGATTTTACTTTTTGTGTGTTTTTGATAATGGTTGGATTTTTTTTTCAAAGGCTAAGACAATAATAATCATCACTGTTTTCATCTTCTTCTATTTTCACCGTTTCTTAGTGGTTAAGCACATGCTTAAGAAACTTCAAGTGTGACTTCCTTTTAGCAGCCATCTGCCAAAGGCTTTGGTTGTAGTTTGATCCACAAGGTCACATCAAGAGACAAACCCAAGAGATCTTTTGTGCAAGAGAAAAATGTTCATGTCATATTTTGTCTTATTTCTGTATGCCTGATAGTTGCACAGATCACCAGATCTTTACCGGTATCTTTGGACTGTCTTTTGAAAAGAGAAGTAACAATAGAGGAAATTCTCCAGAGGGTTACATTAGAAATAAAACTAATAAAGATAAATGGGCTAAACATTGCTTCAAAACATCCAGTTAAAATTAAAAGGCGACAGAAGGGTTTGTACAAACCCCATGGGAGGAAAAAGTGAAGCAAGCCATGTTCAGTAAATCTTTTAGGCTAGCCTAAAATACATGGCAATAGTTTACTTTGTTCATATGTATTTCTTTTACGCTGTACCACTGCTGCTTCCGTGGATTCTTGGGAAAAAGAATCCAACCAGGCAGCAGCTGAATTTCTGGCTGCCTGTAACTGTGGCCATTGAGGAGACAGGCAACAAAATAGATTATTTTCAGTATCTCTTTCAGTATTAGGTGTATTTGCTACATCTACAGCCAGTTTGTGGTGCTGAATAGCCTTTTGGCTGCAGACACAGATACTGATACTGTTATGGTAAAAGCTGGATTGTAGGATGTTTGAGTGAATTTTAATTAGATGGGAAACAACTCCAGGAGCCAAGTTTCTGCCGCGTGAGTCATGATGTGCGTGCCATGGAGCAGTTCCATCAGTGAGAGTTCTTCCAGAGTAATGACTACAGTGCCTGGCCCTCTGCCAAGGAAGGGTGTGAGTTTCTGGCTTTGTTTACTGAGGTGACTGTTAGCTCTTCTCTGAGTAAGAGCTCCTCTAAATTCCTAATTGAAAAAAAAATCTACCTTTTGGCAAGTGTTGAACTCAGGAATGAGCAGGTACCAGTGAACTTTGTGACAGAGGTAATTGTGCTACTGTCATTTCTGGTGATAACTAAGATTTTGGTGCTCTGTGGTACCTTTGAGACACGGTGAGTGCTGTGCAAGGTTGTGCGCACCTTGCGAAGCAGGGCCTTTATTTGCAGCATCACACGTGTGGGAGCTGGGTGGGTGAAGACTGGCGGCACCTGTGTTCATACATGGTGCACGCAGTTCATCAGGAATACAGCTCATGAATCAGGCTGGAAGAATGTGAAAGTTGGGCAGTTCAGAGCCGTGTTTTCCGTGGCACCGTCACTCCGTTCGGCGTAGCGTAAGGGAGTGTGTCATAGTCATCATGCAGAAGTTGGAGTTGCCTGAGGAGCAAAAAGGGGGCAGATTCCAGAGGCAAATCTGCTCAGCTGTCTCTGTGGTAGATATCATTGCATGCTCTGTTCAGGAGGTGCAGCACTAAGTGCCAGAAACCAACTTTTCCACACCTAGTCTGGGGAATTCAAGGTATTTCTGCTAGCGGACTGATCCTGGTGTTTTTGCCAGCAAGTGTCTGTCACGATGGACACCCTCTTTAGCTAACAGATGGCTTCCTTTCACGCGTGCTTACCTGAGCAATCACAAACTGGTCCGGTGTGCGAAGAGGCGGAGTGGATACAATTAATTGGGATAGCTCAGAGCAGAGAGTTCATGGCAGATGAGTCAGGGTGCTGTTAATAAAATAACAATTACCTAAGCAGGAAGCTTCTCTGAGTTCTTAACATGGGAAACGTCTACTCAGCTGCACAAGTGCAATCTTGATGTACCAGGAGGTGAGGGCTTTAGGAATATGTGTGCTCTTACGAGTTGCTGTGGTGGCATGGAACAGGTAATTCTCCTTTGAAATAGGTATTGGAGAGCTTGGTTTAACACCCGTCCAGACTTTGGAACCCTCTCTGGAAAATGCCTACAACTGTTTGCTCGAGGAACGAGGACTGTGCTGGTCATTTGAAACACTTGTGCATGAAAACACTGAAGCCAAATGTCCGTGACAGTCAGCTGGTGTGGGATATCCGGCATGTGGGATTCCTTCAGGCCGAGGACTCACAGAATGGCTGAGGTTGGAAGGCACCTCTGGAGGCTGGCTGCTCCAGCCCCCCTGCTCAAGCAGGCTGCCCAGGGACGTGTCCAGATAGCTTTTGTACAGCTCCAAGGATGGACACTGCCCAGCCTACCTCGCTGGGCAGCCGGTGCCAGTGCTCAGTCACCCTCAGCAGAAGCTGATGAGTTGCACTGGAAAGAAGCTGAGAGTTGCTTCTGTGCAACATTTTTTATCAATGCTTTTTGTGTCAGTTCTTGGATGTTGTAGAAGAGAAGGTGCTGAGGTCCTTTTTCTGTGCTGAATGACAAAGTGTTTCCATCTCTGAGAGCTGTTCCATACTGTCTGTGAGCTCTTGGAATTAGCTGAAAGGACTGTGGGCAAATACAGCATATGAGTAATGAACTTCTGTTTTATAAATTTGGTATAGCAGTGGGACTATTTCCCCAGTGCTTTGCTAGCAATTTAATTAGAAGTGGCAGTTATAATTAAATAACACAACTGGAGACCGGGTTATTTCTCTCCTCCAGTTCCTTCTCAGTTTTAGAAGAGAAAGGTTGGGTTTTCTACAATAGTTTCATTTTCTACAATGGTTTCAGTTACTCTATATGGTAAGTAGAACATTGAGCTGTACCATGGAAACCACATAAAATGTGGCGGTTTAACAATAGTGATACATAACATTCATAATTTAAAGTGTTTCCACTAAGTAACTTTTTCAGTTATTCAGCAGATTCTAGAAAAATGACAGCAGTGCTAGAGGCTGATATTAGAGGGAAGAGGATTTGAACAAAACAGTATTTTTAATTTTTTTTTAAGTAACCTGTATCCGGTTGAGAGGTTTTCTGCTGAGTAAATTGAAATTCTGTCCTTTGTCTCTGAATTACATTTAATTCTTGTGGTTTAGTTGTGGTTTGGGCTGTTCTGGTTTTTTTTTCTGAGGGGGCCTGGGTTGTCGTGGGTGTCTGCCATTTTTTGTCAGTGCCCCATGCTGTGATTTTTTTCAAAGTCATACTTGCATCAGTGATTGGGGTTTGGCAATAGAGCACCTCAACCGTACAATCTCAAATCAGAATAATAAAATTCCTGACTGAAAGTGACAGCATGGGTATTTAGAACAAATCATGTTGCTGTAAATATATTCTTATATACTTATTTTTTCAAAATCATCAGGCTAATCAGATTCAATAATTTCCCAATTAATACTGATTATTTTCTTGTTTTCTTTTATAACATCAGTAAAATACTGTGCAATGCTAATATCAATGGTACTCCAGTATTTCCCTCTTAGATAGCTAATATTTGTCACCGTGCCAGAATCTGGAGTCTCTGGGATATTACAGTATCTTCCCTGACTTCTTTTTTTTTGCAGAAATGAGGGATAAACGTGCATTATGTGGAATGGACTGTTGGCTGGGTTTGTTATATCCCTGAGAGAGTGTGGTTTTAAAAGATTGAGCATATCTTCAATGCTCTTTAAGTGGTAACAGGGATGAACCTGACACCGTGAGAAACTGGAATGCATTGAGTGTTCTTTTACATAGTGGGATTATTGGGTGGTTCTTTTATTTTCCTGAGGTAGAGAATGATTTGCTTGCCCTGTTTGTTTTGCCAACAGAGAGATAACCCAGTTTCCAACTGTTTCCCAAGAAGCTTGGTAGCTTGGGAAAAGGCCAGCAGCTTGGGAACTAACACTGTATGTGCAAGTAAACAAGTGTTAATTCCCTTAATAGTGGGAAAAAGCTTAAATCCCTTTAGACAGGTTTTGTGCAACCACTGTCCATTAAGGAGGATGGCTGTCCTCCTGGGACTTCCTGCCTGCAGCACTAGATGATGGCTTAATCTCCTGCAGGAATTCTGTACGCTTACACTTGCTTTGGTTATCTTATATATCCTTTGATTGTCTTACGTACTTTGATTATATTCTGTTTTCTCTGGGTGTAATGTATGGCACGCAGTGCAGAAGCTGTGGAAAGCACGCATTTAAGGGAGTGAGTTTGTTTACACAATAAATTCCACAAATTTGTCAAAAGCTGAAGTTTAACTACCTGTTAATGCTTGCTTGAACTTCTATATGTGGCTGGTTATAAAAATCCTGTTTCTTTTCTCCTTGCCTTAAATAAAAGGAAAAAAAAGCCTCAGACATCCTTGCCTGGGACCATCTTTATTCACTGTCTGTAGAACAAGTGGAATGATGCAGCTCTTGAGTCAGACAAGCTATTTAGGCATGTCTTATTGAAATAAGACAAATTAGGAATTAGGAGGCAAAACATGTCGAGGATTTCATAGAATCCTAGAATTGTTAGGTTTGGAAGGGGCCTTGAAAATCATCTCATTCCACCCCCTGCCACCAACACCTTCCAGTATCCTAGGTTGCTCCAAGACCTGTCCAACCTGGCCTTGAACATTTGCAGGGACGGGGCAGCCACAGCTTCTCTGGGCAGCCTGTGCCAGGGCCTACCGACCCTAACAGGGAAGAATTTCATCCTTGTATCTAGTCTTACCTTTTGTTAGTTTGAAGCCCTTCCCCCTTGTCCTGTCATCCAAGGCTCTTGTTGCAACTCCCTCTTCAGCTCTCCCTGTAGCCCTTTAGGCACTGTAAGGGGCTCTCAGGTCTCCCCAAAACTTTTTCGTCTCCAGGCTGAACACCCCCAGGTCTCCCAACCTGGCTCCGAAGCAGATGTGCTCCACCTCTCTGAGCATCTTCATGGCCTCCTCAACTCACTCTAACATGTCCCCATCTTATTTTGGGGGCCCCAGGCCTGGACATAGCACTGCGGGTGGGGTCTCCTGAGAGTGGAGGGGAAGAGTCACCTCCTTTCACCTGCTGGCCTCACTTGTTTGCATGCAGTCCAGGGTATGATTGGCTTTCTGGGCTACAAGTGCACATTGCCAGGTCATGTTGAGCGTGCATTTGGCCTTGTTGAGCCTTCCTGAGGGTCACAAGGGCCCACCTCTCCAGCCTGCCAGGGTCCCTCTAGGTGACATCCCTTCCATCCAGCGTGTCAGCCACACCACACAGCTCCATGTTGTTGGCAAACTTGCTGAGGGTGTGCTCAATGCCGTTGCCCATGTCACTGATGAAGATGTTAAAGAGCACCAGTTCCAACACCGACCCCAAGGAATGCCACTCATCACTGGCTTCTACTTGGCTCTCCTCCGTGATTTGTTTTTTAATGAAAAACCTCCTTTGGGGGACTATCTTTTACTAGTATGTGTCTGCAAGGCTAGTATTTTTTTTGTTTGAAAGATTGGTTTTACAAACAAAGCGACTTGAGTTACAAGAAAGTGATTCTAAACATAATGTCAAGACAATCCTCCTGCAAAAGAAGACCATACTTGTGTAGCTTACAGGCCATGGCATCAGTGTCCTGTTATCAAAAGATTGCTGTAATATAAAGCTTCAGATGGTTAAAAGCTATTCATGCACATGGTATTTGAGGAGGAGATCTGTTTTTAGTATGAGCAAAGGCTTAGCAACTTGACAGAGCAGAAAAAAATTAATACAGTGGGTTAGTCATAATCCACTTCTTTGTTTTAAAACAAGTTAATGGACAGAAGACAATCAAGTTAAAACCTAATGTGGAACTCCTTTTCGAGTTTATTATTTCTATTGTTTTAGCTTTTTATGGGCCATGTAGAAACACTGACTTTAGTTACGACCTGCTGTTTGGTAAAGACTGAGGTTTAGGCATCAGGATATTTTTATTAATGCAATGGTATCTTTAGTCCTATAATACTTGTCCAGCCTACTGTTATTTTTGATGAAATATTCCTGTAAGCATGTGCTTATGTATTCTTAGTGTTTCTTTTTGTTATGAAAAGCTTTGGCTTTGATGTGCTGCTTAAATTTCCTCTGAGTCATAATGCTAGTTGCCAAACCATTGTTTTTGTTCTATTTGGATTTGATTCTAGTTCTACAGTTGTTTCCTCCTAGGGGGTTAAAGTCCATGAGCTTTTATTAAGATAAATTTCAGTGATTTTGAGTGGATTTGCATAAAGGAAGCCCTTAGTCTCTGGTAGGCTAAGTCATGTATAAGATATAGTTTTAAAGTAACAGTGACTACAGGAAATATTAGAAATAAAAGTTGTTGACCTTTTCTGCACAATGGAGTTTCCTTTTCTATTAAATATGGAACACTCTCTCAACTGTAAGCTGTCAGCAAACTGAACATCCTCACTGGTCATCCTCTGTTTAAAAAAATTTAATAGTTTCTCCTTCACAAACAATTAATGCAACATCTTGTAGAAATTACATCAAGGCAAATGATGGTGATAATTGATATGATTTCTAAAAATAAACATTGCCAAAGTGAAAACCTAAAATCAGAGCTCAGAATTTGCTCTTTGCAGCAGTTTCAAAATCAGTAACTTCTGCCTATCCCAGCCAAGTGGCTGTCACAGGTCATTGACACCAGTCTTACATGTAGTAATTACTCATTTATATTAAAATAAACTGGCATCAGTCAGAAGGTCACAATTTATTTCAGATTAATAATTTGCTGCTATAGGTTACATATTGCTGTAGCTGACAGTGGGTTTTGACTTTCTACTAAGCTCTTTTTTTTTTCTCAGGTTATTAGATGATATTGTTTTAATAACATTTGAAAGTAAAATGAGTATTTCTCATGCATGTCTCGCTGCATCACTTCAGAACTTTGAGGGTGCCTTCAAAATTTTACTTCTCAGACAGAAGTCTGCTCAGAGTTTACAGTGCTATTAATGGGTTTAATGTGTTTAAGATGGGCTCTGTAGGACTGGAGTTCAGCAAGGCAGTCAAGTATATCCTGCAGCCCATCCCTCTCCGGTGAAGTATTTGAGGGCAAACAGATGCTTTAGCGTTCATTAGACTGATGAGTCAACACCTCGAGTTCCAGGCATCCTACATGATTTATTTTTCTGAACTTACTTTCAATTCCGAAGATCTTTTTTCCAAATATTGTTTCCTGAAAACTGCGACTTTCTGCAGGAGATGAGCCAAGAGAGAACTGAGAAGCCTAAAAAAATGTAAACAGCCCAGTAGAAAATAAAAGCTAAAACAAAATGAGGAATACTGAATGCACTCACGTATTTATCAGCAGAATTTAAAAAGGTAGAGGGCAGGCAGCTTAAAGTTGAGAACCAAAAATGAAAGGAGGGCAATGAAATAAAGGAAGAGCTTCCAGCATGCAAAATAAAGGACACGCATTTTTGTAGGGATGGAAGGGGAATGGTTGAAGAAGACTTGGCTGGCCATCAGCTCTAGAAATTGTCAAGTTTGAGTCACAAAGGAAAATACACTGCTATAGGGACAGAAGGAGGCAGCAAGGGGAAGATTAAGGATGAAAAGTGCATTCAGGTTTTCCAGTTAAGGCAAATGTAAGCCTTGCATGAAGATGTATCAGGGAGGTGCTACAAGGTACAGCACTGGATGGGTCAGATCAAGAGGTGGTACGGAGAAAGTGAGACACAGGGTGCACAGAGTTAAGTGTCAGGTGCAGTTTGTTGGCAAACAGATGGAGGTGACCAGGTGATCAGACTCACACTTCTGGCTCTCAGGCCCTTTGTTTACTTTGGCACTGAAGAGTTTACAGTACATCATTCTGTTTCAGTAGATGTGCTCTTTATATAATAAAATACGTAATAGATATAAAACTACTATATGTAATTGTGCACATATCTTATATAGAAAACAACAATTAATATATGTATGTAACAGTAGTTCTGGCCTTTTACTGATACTTTTCTTGCTTTTCTAAGTCAGAAGAGTGAAATGAGTGAATTGCCAGCTGGCTGTTTCAATCCACAGCAAATGAGAGTACAAAAAGATGAATAAATAGGGTTTCTTAGCTTGAACTCAGCACCATGTGTATGTGTGCTGTTAGGAACTGTTAAAAGGTTCCCAGCAGTTGGGTAGAGTCCAGTTTGCATTCGTACCATTCTGTTGATCTCTTCTCTCTGTTCATTATGGACACCATTAAACACAAATCATAGAAAAAAAGTGAAATCATGCGGGCTCAGTGCTTCACTATTAATGTCATATGTTGTCTTTACTGTTTTTGTCAGCTCACTTGAAGTCATGTACTCCTCAATTTCAGCAGGGTGCTAGAAACAGGACAAATTCAGGAACACTCCGCACCTTTTGGTCATAGCAGGTGTCATAGAAATCAGGGCTAAAGTGTCTGATAAAGTGACGTAAAGACACTTGCAGTGTCTCTGCCTCTGTGATCTGTGCATTGTAGATGGGAATCAGGTCTCTGTGTCCATTTATCAATTTCTCGCACACTATGAAGGGTAAAATATTAACATAGAAAGCGGGTGGGAAGTGGAAGAAAGCCCTGCAGGAACATCAGCCAGCTGAGAACTGTTATTGTTGGAGGCCTTTGCAGCTGAGCACAAATGTGCCTTTTGTTTTCTTAATGCCCTGGGGCAGAATTTGAAGCTCAACAGGTGTGGGGTTTATTCATTATTTTACGAAGCATCTTCAATTAATATATTTTGCTTTTCCTTGATATTCAGCAGCTTGGTGAAGAGAAGTGTGTATGGGAACACAGGCACAGAAATAACTGGAGGCATACTCAGTGCCCTGATTTCTGCTCTGTTGATGCTTTTGACCAATGGCCTAATAAAAGAATTGGCTGTGCTATTGTTGTTGCATGCTCCTACCCATTACGGAGCGGGGTATCCATGGAGAAGATGCCTTCATAACAATGAACACCTGGTGTGTGATTCTGCTCGGGAAACATTAGGAGGGGTGAGTCAGATGAGTACTCGCAGTGTCTGCAATTGTTTATCCTAAGAATGTCCCACTTTCCAAGCTATAAATACTAGGAAGAGAGGAATAAGTAAAGACTCTGTTCAAATATCTCCCCAGGAGCAGGTACTGAATGTCGGAGCATTCATTTTGAAAAAGTGCTTTTGGGAATTGAAGGACTGTATTCCTTAGCATTTACTTCTTTAAGAATAACAGAGGGGGTAACTGAGTTTTATCTGTGACTGCTGCTGCAGTATGGAAAACGCAGAGGGCTGTGTGATGGGCTGTTACATGAATAAATGTGGTTCTTGTTTTATCTTACAGGCTGAAAATGAAGGCTTGCAAATTGCTAAAGGTCTGTAAATTGCCTTTCATAAGAACCAGCTCAGGCAGGGGCTTAGTAATGCTATTGGTCCCCACTCTGGTGGTTTGACCTGACAGGCAGCTAAACACCACACAGCCTCACTCTCTCCCTCCCCCCACACCCTGCAGGAGGATGGGCAAGAGAATTGGAAGAAATAAAATTAAGATTTGTGGGTTGAGTTAAAGGTAGTTCACGAAGACAGAAAAGGAAGGGAGAATAATAAAAAGAACTAACAGGAGGAGGATGATGACAAAAGAATTAAAATACACAAAACAAGTGATGCATGATGCAACTGCTCATTGACCAGTGCCCACCCAGTTCCTGAGCAGCAGCCCGCAGCCAGCTTCCCTCCAAGTTTATCCCAGAATGTTTGGAGTTGAAAGGGACCTCTGGAAATCCTCTAATCCAGTCCTCTGCTAATGTAGGTTCACCTGGAGCAGGTTGCACAGGGTGATGTCCAGGTGAATGTTGAGTATTTCCAGAGAAGGGAATTCCATGACCTCTCTGAGCAACCTGTTCCAGTGCTTAGTCACCTTCACAGTAAAGAAGTTTTCACTCGTATTCAGATGGAACTTCTTGTGTTCCAGTTTGTGCCCTTTGTCCCGTGTCTGGTTACTGGGCACCACTGGGAAAAGTCTGGTCTCATCCTCTTGACAGCCACCCTTACGATATTTGTCTGTATTGGTAAGATTCCCTCTTAGTCGTTTCTTCCCCAGGCTAAAGAGGCCCAGTTCCCTCAGCCTTTCCTCATAAGAGAGGTGCTCCAGTCCCCTCATCGTCTTTGTAGCCTCTGCTGGACCCTCCCCAGTCCTTCCTTGTCTGTCTTGAGCTGGGGAGCCCAGAACTGGAGCCAGTACTGCAGGCGTGGTCCCACCAGGGGAGAGCAGAGGGGAAGGATCACCTCTCTCATCCTGCTGGCCACACTTCTCCCTGTGCACTCTGGGTTACCATTGGCATCCTCAGCCCCCAGGGCACTGCTGGCTCTTGGACCCCTTGTTGTCCACCCAGACCTGCGGGTCCTTCTCTGCAGAGCTGCTCTCCAGCAGGTCAGCCCCAACCCGTGGGATGCTGTGAGAAGCTGACTTAGTGCAAACACTGTTTATAGCAGCAGCTAAAACATCACTGTGGGATCAACATGGTTCTCATCCTAAATCCAGTACTTAGCACTGTACCAGCCACTAGTAAGGGAATTATCCTAGCTGAAACCAGGACACCCACTAGTGACTTCAACTTACAGAAATGGTCAGGTCTAAGAAATAGAACTGGGCTGCTTCCAGAGCTTTAATGCATCATCAGAGAGTTTAGAAACTGCGTTTGATGCAGTTAGGTTGTGTATAAACCACATTCCTGGACTTAAAGCAAGTCTCTGTTGCAGCACTATTCCTATACACAGCATGCCCTTAAATCACAAATATTTACATTCCATGAGACTGAGCATACTTCATCGTGCTGTAGACAGTTGTCAGCAAAGTTGACAAAATCAGGGTGGTGATGGGGGAAGTTTTTGCTCTGTTAACCTGTGCGTCTTCCTCACTGAGTTACGAACGCTGGTTTGCATAACGGCCAGGGAAAAATGTGTACAAAGAATGTGGCTGCAGTTTCAGTCACCCAGGCTGCACGTTTGACATTTTGATACTGCTGAAATGTAAACTTTCTTTGATGCTTTCCCCCCCTCCAAAGATTTTGCAGCTCCGTGGGGTTTTTTTGGCTAAGAACCTGCACATATTGAAGGATTTGTTATGGTCATAACATTTCAGTTTTGCATATTTGTACTACAGGCAGCACATTTATTTCTCATGGGAGAGTTCCATTAACTTCATCTGTGCCACTGCGTTATAGCAACGTCATGCATACACTGGTTCCAGGTTCAGCTCTAAATCCTTAATCTTACAAATGCTCTGGATGTAGTGAGTAGGAGTCAGTTCGGACACAGGAGTAAGTCTGTTGTGCCCATGCAAATTCCCATGCTGTTGCTATCTGCCTAAATGGTACCAGCTATTCCACGTCTCTCTGCATACCCCAAAAACTGCTCACAGGTCGGGCAGTTAGGTTGTCCCTGGCCCCTGAGCTGCCTAGAAATTTTGTGGAGCAGGGCTTCAGTTTCTAGGGAAGGGCTTCATCTCCTCATCAGCCTCTTGTATGATAGAAGAGCTTATTCTGGTGAGATTTTAGGTGCCCAGAAATTATGCTCTTTAACAGTAAAATTTAAGTCCTAATAAAAACAAAAAAGACATGAAGAAAAGAGAGTTTTAATGCATTGCAAGGGTTCCTTTTAAAGCTTTGTTTTTCTATGAGGGAGAGTGAGAAAAAGAAAATCCTTTCAGTCAGTCTAATACCAGAAAATTAGTACAGCTGTGTCCTAGTACATCCTGTTGTCAGACTTTCTGCAGTCATTTTCTGATTTCCATGGCAGAATGTAATGGCACCAAGGTGGTCTGGGTTTGCAGTGCAATCTGAAGAGCCTCTTCCAAGTTAGTGCTCCGTGTTTTCTCTTCATTTAGCTGTGTAAAGAAAAACATGGAAAACAGAAGTGTTGAACTGCATTGCACAGAGTAGGAAGCAAGTTGTAGAGACCATCCTCAAAAAGATAAGCAAGCCATTTGACAAAACATGCATCACCTCCTACTGACTAATAATCTATCCAGTCACTCCTGGGGGGGAAGAATAAATGTACAGACAATGAAGGGGGCATTGGGAAAATGCTTTTATATTGTTTGCTGTGGATTTCAAGCTCTAATAATAAAGTTTTTAAAAGCAACTACGAAAGTTGCTGCAGATAATTATTAGAAAACTTCTTTGCTTTGGAGAAGTTTGCATTTTAGATACTTGTGTTGATAGGTGGTGAGAGGTGCATGTTTCTGCCCTGGTGATAAGCTCAGTTTGGGTGGTCATGCAGGATCGGTACTTTGGGTGAAGATTCATGGCACTTTAGTAGAAGAGATATATGCTGAAGACTTTAATTATATGTCTTAATGTATTAAGACATACAATGCATAATTAAATACATACATTATGTGTCTTTAATTTTAAAATGTTGTGATGTCATCCAAGAAACGTGTGTAGTATACATATGTGAGCTTTGTAAGAAAGCAAATATTGATACTACTGAAACAATTAGTTATTTTATTTGCCTGCCTAGTAGAAACTCAATGCAGACAGTCTGGTTTTCTGATGCAGTGGTCATCAATTATAATATTAGCTTGTGGTCTATTCGAACATCATCATATAAATGAGGATTAGTTCAAGATTTTACATTTATACAGTCTATGAGTACCCCCAGTTTTACACAGCTATATTCTGTTGCAGGTTTCACACGATTTCATTAGTTATTGTAAAGGCTGAGATTTTCATGGTTCAGTGCACTAAATCTTTTTGTTTTCTTTTTTTCTTTTTCTTGGCTCCATGTCAGATTAAACTTATTTGTAGGTGGCTGCAAGGTTTTTTCCGTTAATAAACCCGCATTATTGTCATTGCTGCCTTCCTTCTATGATGGTATCAGTGGTTGACAGGCAGTGATCTTTTTCCAATCTTGGCAATGGACTGTTGCTGTAGCAGACGCCGTTGTTCACTAATGGAGACTTGCTTTCATAAAATAATCTAGAATTTGTAGAGGATTCCTTTTTCTGTATTTGCTTTGCTGCTTTTTGAACTTCTGCTTGTATTTTTCATTTAATTATGGTTTCTTAAGTAGACAGTGTAGGAGACCTGCTTGTGATTGAGTCTAGGTAATTAAAAGAGAGCAAAGGAAATGAGTATATAAATGCATTTATGCGTTCCCTTTTTTATTATCTGTGTGGCTTTCAGGCTTGGCTTCCTGTTCCTGATAATAATTTTTCCAGTTTCAGGTTTACCTGGCAGGTAAACTGATGAATTATATGCTGTCAAAATTGAGAGGAATTAACTCTTGATTTCAGTAAGTGACCTATTATTGCATTTATTTTTTCTAGAACTTTTCCTGTGGTACTGTTGTAACATAACCATTTCACACCAGATGCTATCCCAAACTTTCTCAGGGTTTGTGGGGTTTTGTGCCTGCTAGGTAGTTTCTCCGGCTGTATGGCAGGGCCCTTCTTTCCCAGTGAACTCTGCAGTGGCACACCTTACACTTCAGATATTTGGGAGCTGAGTGCTTGAAGTATTTCGGTGTGCCCTGCTCTCTGACATTCACCTTTAGCTCCCCAGTGCTCGAGCCCTGGCAGGAGGCAGGGTAACACAAATAGCTACGGGTGGCACAGCCATTGCAGTTGCAAGTACTTGTAAATAAACCGAGTGGAGAGAGGAACACGATTTCCTGAAACTCATAGAAGAAAGGTGCAGATTTTACAGGAGAGCTGTTTTCTTGGATACACCACGAAGTTAAATTTGCAGTTGGTCCTATCCCCAAACACTTACACACTGCAGACTTACTTCTCTCAGCACTAAGGAATACTTTATTTCTTTGGAAGGGCCGCTGTCATCTTCTGGACCTTAATGTCCACTTAAATCCCTGACTCAGGGAGTTCTTTCTGCTGCCTCACAGCACAGTGTGCAGCCTCTGAGGTACCCCCAGTCACCCAGCAGGTGCGATAGCAATTACTGTGACACAAGCAACGGAAGGAGTTAAATGCACAGAGCTCATTATTCTAATTACGTGACAGCAGAGAACACCTCGTTGGTATCCATCAATAATACTGGCTCAGTTTGGAGTGAAAACCTGGGAATTTATAATGCAGTCGATAATGATGATGATGTAGATGTAACCTTCATATACTGCAGTGCATCCAGCAGCATCTCTAAGATGTTTTTACTGTGATTGGAAAAATACCAGGCATGCTTTTTTAATCAATACAGTTATTGTTCTTAAACCATGCCATAGCATTTTAGCCTCTCCTCATACCCTGAAAGTGTTCAGCCTCTAGTATTTTTTATCTGAGCCCACTG
The DNA here is from genome assembly GCA_013398055.1 of Ifrita kowaldi. Classification (NCBI taxonomy): domain Eukaryota; kingdom Metazoa; phylum Chordata; class Aves; order Passeriformes; family Cinclosomatidae; genus Ifrita; species Ifrita kowaldi. The sequence continues at coordinate 597,412 of VZRS01010437.1, forward strand.
TCATGTCTGTAAAGGAGAGCTGAACATTAATCATACCCAGTGTCAGTTCAGAAGCTGTGATGCAACAGTTAATAGCAAAGAAATTTCAAATGTTTATACTTCATATTGAAAGCTGGAGATGAAGTTCTTTATTATATCTGTGTTATTCCTGAAGAGTCGACACAGCATGTTTTTAGCACTTCACAGAAGACTCTCGGACACCTGCCAGGTTTCTGGCTGTGCTGGCAGATCCTGTAAATATAGCTGGAGGTGGTACAGAACAGCCTTCGAAAGTAGAGCTGGTAGTGCACCAGTGATGCAGCTCCTGTGCTAAATGACCAACAGCCCCTGGACTGTTCCTTTGCTTTTGAGGCAGCGTTCGCATTTTCATCTTTGTTCTCACCCCATCTTAGTTCAGTTTGCCTTTCAAATCATCTCCCTGCTTGCTCTGGGTAATGTGCCAAGTGCTCAGCCCATGATTAAGTTACAGCCAGAGCTGCTGGACATGAAGGTGCTGTAACTGTAGATGTCTGTGCTTATGTTTCAGCCTTGCTGCAACTGGATTAAAAAATCTTAACGGGAAACCTCAGTAGCAGAGTTTAAATTTAAAAAAAGAGCTTTAACCTTATCTTGCAGATTTATGTATTTTTTTAATGCTTTTAACTTCTGAATTTTTTTTTAAATAAACATTAAGGTAACCATGGAAGAGGGCTAAGCTGACAGATTTTCTTATACAAGTGGTGGAGGCTCTGAGGCCTCAGAAAGTACAGTGGGTCAGTTGACAAGCAGTGGCTAGCTCAAGAGCTATCCCGGTTCTTTAAAGCGTATAAAAATAATCTGAACTGTTAACATATGTAAAATTGATTCGCTTATTGTTACAGTTGACTGCAAATATTAGGAAGTACAAATTACAGAAAAATTAAAGAAGTTTTCCTTCTTGTTCTTCCCTCGGGACTTAAAAAGTGTTGCAAGAAACTTGAAGTTTTAAGTATTTTAAAGATGGTGTTTGCTTTCTCTGTTTTATTTTAAATCTGTTATTATAGTTCTTTTAAACCTACATATCGAATGGGACACTTTGCAGTAAGGATTGAACTTTTTAATTTTAACATCTGATGCTGAATTTTTGACTCTTTAGAGTTGTCATCCGAAGCAACTTTTTCTAAACTAGTTCATTTCTTAGTATTTTCAAGGTTCAAAGCATATTTTTTACATTTCAAACAGTTCTATTTTCCAAAGTTAGTGTCTTGGAATATTTGTGTTGTTTATTGTAGAAAACAGAGCTTGACACAAGCAGTAGTGTTTTATCTCCAGAAATATTCTTCAGGCTTGGTGATGTAGAAGTCCAGAGCTCCAGCCTCCTGCTCTACCCAAAGGTTAAAAATAATCAATTCAATATTACAGTTTGGATGTAAAATATTAGTGGATCTAAATAAAGGGGATATTTTTTAAAGATCACATCAGATGATGTATTGGTTTTGCTTCTCTAAAGCAAATACACTTAACTATGTCAATCTTCATACTAACAGCAACTGTTTTGCTTTCTTTTGTTGCAGATCACCAGAAACTGGAAAGAGAAGCTAGAATCTGTCGCCTCCTGAAGCATCCTAATATTGGTAGGAACATCTCATTGCCTAGTACAGTATTTATCAAATCAGAAAATTTAGGGGAAATGGAAATGAATAAATACAAAGAGCAGCTCAGAGAAGTCAAATGCAAATATCTCCAGGCAAGACTCTTTCTTGTGTAATGTGGTGCTCCTTAGAAATTCTGCTATGGGATGCGATATTCTGTTGGATCACCTAAAGCAACGTGCAGTGTTCTTATCTTTGAGCCATTGCTCTGCCATCAATGAGCTCTCTGTGCCAGGTGTTTGGGGGTTTTTTGAGCAGTGTGTAGTGGGGTTTTTTCCAGGGTTGCTCATGATTTTCGGAGACCTGCAGAAGAATTTCAGCTGACAGTGTCTGTTGCACAACAAGCCAGACCAATGTCAATAGTTAGTGCTGGTTTTAGTGAGATGCTTATTTTATACTCTGTTTTGTGTTGAGATTCTGTCCTTCCGTAGATGAAGAAAGCTCTGCTCCTTTTATTTCCGGAGTTGTGTTTTCTAACCATGCAAAGCAAAAAATAAAGTATTGTGGAGGGTGGGGTGTGTCTGTCTCCTTGCTTTAGAAACAGTGTAAACAGGTAAGTGTCTTGATCTTAAGGGAACTGTAGCTGGATTTTTCAGTTTTTCCGACATCAAATTATATACCAAGGCTATCTCTCACAAGGATACTTGCTGTACCTGAGACTCCTGCTGAAGGGTGGCAATTTCCTGTCCTTTGTGCTATTTTTAGACTAATAGAATTGTTTGGTGCCTGGGATGAAATCAGCTTCTTCCTTTTAATGATAAATAGAAAGTGAAGACCGGTGTACCACAGCTCAAAATGACATGTCAAATTTCTGTGGCATCTCTCTTAAGCTTACAGGTTTGACCTAGAAATTTGGTGAAGGAGGAAGAGGAGTGTCATCTGTGCTATTTTATCCCACCAAAGGTTTTGCATTGTAAAGTGGTGAGAGATAAGGGAATGTACAAGTCCCTTTGGGGAGGAGGTGCAGCCCTTCTGCAGCTGTGGTTACACATATGGTGTAGTCAGACTCCAGAGTCATTCACCTGGGCCTTGCTGGAACCAGAACATATGTGTAAGCTTCCACAAGCCAGGGAAAACGAACAAAAGACAACGGTGAACTGATGCAGGGGAAGGGCTGAAATGCACAGAACTCAGTTGAAACAAAAGTCTAAATTGGTTCCATGTGGTTACAAGTTTTCACCTTGTTGAGTGGCTTGGAGCAGTATAGGATGGAGTTCAGTTCCTGTGGCAGGCCAGCTGTTCCACATGCACAGTATGTATCTGTGAGGTTTGGCTTGGAGTGCAAACAGGCAATGACAGCTTTGGTGACAGGCAGGTAGGGCTCTGCAAGTCTGCATGAACTGTGTGCATCACCACCTGCATCAAGGTGCACAGTTCAAAGGATAATGGACAAAATGTTCTGCTGCTGTTTCAGAAAAGCTGCCATGTTCTAGATCTGTCTGAGAGAAGATTTGCATGACCTGGAATTAACGTGCCAGGGTTTGGCAGCAGGCATTGTATTCTGTCCTATTCCTTCTCCTGCAGCTGTGCCCTCAGCCAGCTAAATGATGACCCTAAAATGATTCCAAGTGCTGCCAGCAGCCCACTGGAGCTCTTATGCTTGGGTCACTATCACATCCCCCTTTAAACTGTCATCTCTGGTGAGTAATGGAGCTGCATCGCACCCGGAAACACTAAGCGTGAGAAAGGAAGTGTGCCAGAGGAAGGGAGCTCAGCTCTGACAATAAGTATGTGTAAGGAAAAAGAAGAAAAAAATGATAACTATTTTTTTCAGTGTGATTTCTGTAGGATAGCAGAGATCTAGTTTAATTGATTGGGTGGTTTCTCAAAGATGACATGCGTAGTTTTCTTGACTTTCCTCCCATGTAGCTTTTTTTTTTAGTTACTCGTCTTTTTAAAATACATATTCATTGCAGAGCGACAGATTTCTGAAATTAGAATTCACTAATCCTTTCTCTGGTCTTTCACGCCTATTCTTTATTCTTCCTAGTTAGCTTGATTAAATGTCCCTTCAAAAAGTGACTTAGTGTGAAGGTGTCAGTTCCAGGTTAACTTTATTACTAAAATAACACATATATAATAATAGTACTCCTTTTTTATGGTGTTGTATGATCTCTTGTATTAATTACCTTTCAAGTCTTAGACTGTACCAGATACTCCAGGGTGAAAACCCCTTTTTAGTTACGTTTTTCATACTTTCTCCAGTCAGAGTAAAGCAGCACAGCTGTGGTGAGTCACATTTTTTGATTTTGTGAGTAAACACATTGTACTTTTCAACGTGAGTAAACACTTTGTACTTTTCATATAAGCAAGATTTATTTCTTTAGAGAAAAAGTTTAAAAAATAATCTAAACACTGGAAATATTTTCCAGTTAACTTTCCTGTGAAAATAGAGAATTATCAAAAACTTCTGCAGATCACTGGTTTTGTGTTTCCAAGTTAGACATCCAGTTAGTACCTAACTAGAAAAATATTTAGTATTTAGTTGTTTCATGAGGATAAGAAAGATTTCAGGTCTAAACTTCTTAGCAATCAACATAGCTATATTTTAGCTTCCCAACAATGCTATATTTCTATCTAGTTCATATCTGACTGGATGGCGGGTCTATTTAATGAGTGCCATTATGCAGTTAGGAAATCTTAGGATGAGACTTGAAAAAAGCTTTCCTCTGTAGTCATAGGTACTAAACTTCAGAAGTTCCTCTGGTATTGACAGAGGAATCTTAAAACTGGATGTGAGTAAATCAGAATTTTTTCTTTCAAAAAGATAAGACTTTGAAATGTGGAAAGTAAAGAGACACACATGAAAATATTTTCACCCAGTTCCTGGTTTGAATCTCCCAAAGTAATCACTGCAAACAATAAAACCTGAGAAAACAAACATATTTTCTGCTGGCTTTTTGGAAGTATTTATGCAACCAGATTATTATTTCAGGAATCAACGTATCTACCAAATATTCACAAAGAAAGTATTTAAATATATTTGGAGAGAGACAAATTCTTCTTAGGCATTTCTACTGCAGGAGTGATTCTGAACTAGGAAAGATACCAAGTTCTGAATTCACATATGAAAAATTAAGTCACTGATTATTCCCACTAGACAAGTGTTGGAAGGGAAGCTAAGAGATCTTCCTTCCGCTTACCCAAGAATGTGTATCAGCCTTAAAAGGGGAGATAGTTTTTTGGCAGTGGAATTGTGAGGTTAACTTAGGGGTATGATGTTTTCTGACTTGTAGTGTGCATTCTTTTTCTACGCTTTATACTCAGAACTGTCTAATCTTGAAGACGTATTTATTCCTGCTATTCGGAACCACGTACAAGCAGTTATTTTTGGAAAACTGAATATTGTTGAAGAAAGGCCAAATGTTAAATGATTGTGTTTCTGTGCGGACCTTACTGTTCATGGTCATAGCCAAGAAGTGTCATGAAAATCTTCCTTGAAGTTGGTTTCACTGCTTCTACGAGCAGGGCTCCAGTACATCTCTGAAAGCTGAACTTTTCTGTGCAGACACTGCTTTGCACATAACTAATTCAGTTCATTTTTCAGCATCGCTTTCATTTATTCATCCTTTTAGTAAATCTATGATTTCTTCTCTATCCAGCCTTCTAGTTATGATGCCTAATGAATGGTGTAGAAAAAATAAGGAAAGTGGATGACAAACAGTATTTTCTGTTCTACTTTTTCAAATCTCCATTTCCCACTTAAGTAATATATATGTGAAAGTTTAAAACCCACAGAATTTCCTAATCCTTTCCACTTAGAGTTACTCCTCACCAATACTCATTGTTGAGATTTCTGCCTCTTCTTACCTTCGTCGTTTGCATCGTTGTAGTAAAAAGTGAGCCCTGCTGAATTTTGTTTGGGAATTAAAATGAGGCAAAAGCCATTAGCTGAACTTCCAGGCCTTGAGAAGAAACTTTGAAAGGCCTCAGAATCCTTTCTTCCCAGTCAGTCTTTGGCAGTACTGGTATTTTCTCTCCTTCCAGCTTTGCTTGAGTAATCTGGCCTCTGCTACACTGTGGTAGGAAATTTCTAGGCAAATACAGCTCATGTTCCTGTGGTAACAGAGCTCCTGGGGTGCAGGATTTTGTGCACTGGTGTGATGTTCAGCATTGCTGTGTTTCTCAGGTTCTTACCATGGTGACACGGCTGTACATCAGTGCATGCAGGGTTGCTTTTCTACAGAGTGTTTAAAATGGATGGAAATGTAGGTTAAGCCTTGCTGTTCGGAGAACCTAGTGCTTTTTCTTTGTGAGATTGCACATCAAGTTACATTAAAAGCTTACTTCCTTTGCTGAGCAAATACCCATGGAGGATTTGTCACCTTGGGTAACTATTACTTTTCCAGCAGTTCCATGTGTACTAATGCTCCCAGTTTTTTAATTTAGAAATCTGGAAAGAAAATTGGTGAGGAAGGTAACCATCTCTTCACCAAGAAATCCAGTGTCATTTTCCTTGTTTCTCTCCTTTATCTTCTTTTGGTAAACTTTGATTTCTTGGTCCTCTTTTAACTGTAGGTAAAGTTGGTCATTAGCTGATTTCTCTGATTTCTAGTCTTGCAATCCACATAACTTCGGTGGTGTAACACTGTTGCACCATCGTGTTACGCGTTTTGGCATTGATTTACAGCTGCTTTGCTAATTTTGGTTTGAGATCCCAAATGATAAAATCTGCATTAGCCTGACAATGCAAGCTCCTACCCAGTCTGGGAAACTGCTGGTTCAAACCTGGTAAAACCGTGGAGTTTTTTTCCCAGGTGGAGATTGCTCTGGCAGGGTTTGTGCTGAGTTTGGGTAATATTTTCCTAATGGGAGTTACACCATTGAGATCTCTCTGTAACTACTGGAGGGGCTTCTGCTGGCTTTGCATTCCCATTTCCTTACGGCCCATCATTCCCTGCCTCTGCCACCTCCTCCCTTGGCCTTACAGACAGTGTATAAGCTATGGCAGGCAAGCTGGGTCCATTAGCCTGCAACATCAGGCTCAAGTCTGACTCTGATCAATCTTCATCCCTTCCCCAAAGGCAGCAGCAGATTTTACTGACATGTGGCAGCCCTTCAGGTGATAAATGGAGTCCTTTTGGCACGAGGCCAGGCTGTCCCTGAGCGGCTCTGTAAGTCAGGGTACTTAGAGGTAAGTAGGACTGCCAGGCAGAGACGGGGCCGGGTCACCTCCGATAGGCCTGAGCCTGTTCTTGCGGATGTGCTTGTCCAGCCTCGGCGGAGCTGGAGCTGTGGCATCGCCCTGAGTGTGCTCTGAGAGCAGGAAGGCCTCTCCTCCACTAAGAACTGGAGCTGCACCAGCAGATGGAAACATGGGACAGCGTCTTTCCAAGGCAGGCTGGCATTGCAGCAGACCAAGAGGCAGCCTAGATGCAGAACAGGCTGGGGCACAGGGAAAAAGACAAATCCCTAATCTGCTTTCATGAGTGTGTTGGTGTCTGTTTGGAGTCTGCTCATTTCCACGCTTTGAGCTGGGAACTTCTCATCAGTAGTTGAGGAAACTGATAGCACCCAAACTTGGCACTGCTCCTCACCACGCTCTGTGCTTGTGTCCAGCTTACTTACTCCTTTTGCCACAAGGAAAGGAGGAAAAGCCTGCATTTGGGGGTTACTTCCCTTCCCCACCATAACACAAAACATGAGCATCAAAGTTGTTAAATTCCTCGTGTGGGGGAAAATAAGAAACTGCATACTGCCTTGTCCTTTTTGAAAAGAGGGCAATTAAAGATATGTGTCCTTTATACACAACAGTATGTCCTTTATGTTTATATTTGCCAAGTATGTGCATGGCACTTCATGGAGTCCCAAGAATCTCAAGAGAAACGCTGTTAATATACAGAAAATGTGGATGCAATAACTCCTTTCTGAATTTTGTTTGTCTTACTGTGGCACAGTTGTGAGTAGCTCAGCTGGTATTAGTTAAGTTACTCTATTAACCAAACACAGGGTGAAAATTGGGCCTGTTCAGGTTGAGTGGATGTAGTTCTTTATCACAATATTTTTTCTGAGGTTAATTTAAGGTTTCACTCTTTACATCAAAAATATATAGTTCTTTCCTGATGCAGTGAAAATCAAGCCAGTCCCCAACTATATAAATTGATGCTCAATAAACATGGTCCTCAGGGATGTACTAACTGTAGCTATGCAAATAAATAAATACAGTTTTTTATATAAATAGAAAGCTCTAGTTTATGTGGGACTGATGCATTAGAGAATCTCACTTCCTTTAATTATTTTTATTGCTTAGATGAGCTGATCACTTCAACAATTTTAAATCTCATCTATTGTGTTGAATTAATTAAATTTGCAATTTCCCTGATGAATAAGGTGAACCATAGTCCTTGAGAGAATTAAAATAAAACATCAAGAAACCAAATAAACCGGTGTTATAACATGATTTCATACTTAATGTAAAAGCCAGTTCAATGAGTATTGTAAAATAACAGATTGAATGTTTAAAGTCAGCCGTGGCTACAGCAAGTAGCTGACTAGTGAAGTGCAACAACAGGACACAGTAGCTGGTTTTGCAGTTGCTATTTGTGAAATTAAATGTACTGGAACGAGACTGAACCAGGCAAGAGCACACAGGGGGGCATAGTGGGGTTTGTTGCAGCTGGGTTTTCTGCAGGCTTTCTCCTCCTCAGCAGTTTTTGTTACTGCTTTGCATCTGATTCCTTTTAGTTGGTGAAGTTCTTGTGAATGTATGTTGATATTTAAGAGGAAAAGCCTGAAAGTTTTCACTGCTGTTGTTTTAAGGATTCGGTGTGGAAGGCTTTTCTGTAGAGCTGTTGGTGGCCCTGAAGTGAGTGGAGTATCAAAACCCCCCAGCAGTTAAAAGACTGTAAGTTATTTAGTGCTAATCAATGTGTCAGTGACTTTCAACGTGAGCCATATGAAGCATCAGATAATGTGGTCTGAGTGTGCAAGCAGAGAAGGGGGAAGGCAGCTTTATTGGGTGTCACAGCTTTTGTCCCTTTTGCTTGCAGCAGAATCCTTTTGTTCTGCTAAAAGTGGCATTGCATCTTTAAGTTTCTCTCTTCAGGGTTACTGTGGAGCATAAAAATGTCTTTGAGTGCAGACAATGACACCACTCTTTGCCGTGCTACATTAATTCTCTTTCCTTTTAATGGAGCACAAGGTTATTTTAGCTCAAGTGAAGCACTGCTGGCTGTAATATCCCTGATAACTGTAGCAGCATCCATAACAGACCGAGGAAATGAGGTTTCACTAAGATTTGCCACCAGTTTTATAATTTTTTGCCTCAGAAAGTATATGCCTAATTTGCACCGAAATAGGTAATGATTCAATATAAATCAAGTGTGAACCAGGTCTTGAAGCATTTCCCATCCCTGCTTATAGCTATGTTTGTAGGTTTCCTTAAATGCATGAAAATTCTTTTCATTGTGTATCCAGATTCTCTTAAACATTTTTTCTTTCTGTGAAGTCCACTCCACTTTTGCAGCAAGTCATTTGAAATGTAAAATAGAGTAATCCGCAGAAGCGGGAAGTGGAATTTAAACACCTCTCTTGAGGATCCTGCTATGGGGGGTGAGGGCTTGGGTGGCTGCCACACTTCCCACTTGTATTTTCATCTCTTCTTCTGCTTTACTTTCTGTATGTGTTTCCTGGAATAAAGAGTTTCATAATTGGCTGCATTGCTGACTTCAAGAGCCAGGGAAATAAGCTCAACTGAAATGAATTGCTCTCTCTCTGCACACACAAGATGGATCTTTGGGAACTCACATTTTTTTGTTGTTTGGAAGCTTTGTTTGTTATGAATCTGCAACCACGTGTTATGCATACGGATAGACATCATGACTCCCAGCTAAACCACAAATATGTAATTTTCCTCTGGACCCTTTCCTCCAAAAACAGAGATCTCTACTACTTCAGCTAAACTAAGCTTTTTCTTTCAGTAAAGCCAGCACAGACATTTTTAGAGTATTTTTAGGGGATATTGTAAGTTCTGTTCCCTTTGCTTTTACAGACAGTGTTGCTGATGTCTAATAGGTGAATTCTGTACTGGTTCTTGGATTGATACCCAAATACTGGAAATCTTTACTTGGTCTGGGGACGAGGGAAAAACAACCCCCAGCTGAAAAAAGGTTGCACTATATTGGGTGGTGTGGATGGGTGTCACTGGACAGCATTAGAGCAGCTCCTGCAGGGGTGGTAAAACTGTTATCATGCGTTTTCTGTGATAATCCTGCCCCAGCCTTGACATTTGTAGCTCTGGGCTGGCCCCATGCTGTGGGGCACTTTTGTCTTGGCCTGTTCCCTTTCCCAAGAGAAAATAAGGAATTATCATCCAGGCAGCATTTGTTTCCCAGGCAGCCTAAATCTGCCCATTTGGAGTGTTTGGCATCCTAATGCATGGCGAGTGAGCTGTCACCCAGGATGTCACCCTGTCACCTTGCATCTGGAAAAGGTCCCTCCAAGGAGAATGCATTGGGCTGTCTGTGCTACCTGAGAGCTGCATCCCACCTTACCCGCCCTCCATTTCCCTGTGGCAAGCAGAAAAGGATCTGTTCTGGGACAGAATAGACATGGGGGCAGAGAGAAGGAAAGGGATGAGGAAACGCTGGGCATGTGAGCTGGGAGAGCAGTAAGAGGCAAAAGGAAGGTCTCCTGACTTTGGACCATGGATTATGTTTTGACTTTGCGACCATAAATCAGGAGTGGTGCTTTGGGAGCTCACTGTGGAGCTTTGGAATGTCTTTGCTCCTTTTCCAGAGGCAATACCAAGCTAGGAAGCTCATTAGGAGAGGCAATCTGTGAGGCTACTCCCATCTGCACAGACATCTTGCTTTACCTACATACCCAGCAAAAAAGTACCATGGATCATGGAACCATGTGGGTTGGAAGGAATCTCTGGAAGTTATCCAGTCCCAACTCCCTGCTCAAGGTAAAATTAGGTTACTCAGAGCCCATCCTGCTGAGTTTGGAGATTCTCCAGGGAGGGAGATTACACAGCCATTCCAGGCACCACTCCAGTGTTTGACCACCTTCCTATCCATATAATTAAATAAATAAATAAATGTGTCTCTGTGCCTAGCTCGGATTTTCCAGACTCCAGCATGTGTCTATGGCCTCTTGTCTTGCCACTTGCACCCTGGAGAAGACTCATTTCAGTCTTTCCTGCTGATCAGCAAATCAGGTACTGGAAAGAAAAGTGGATATTCCCAAATACAGCTGCATCCCTGTTAGGATGCTTTTGTTCTTTTCTTAAAATTCCATTTGCTTTCAATTTTAAATATCGTGACATAAATTCGTAAAGAAAGTGTAACTCGACTAAAAACTGTGAACAGGGACAGACTCTTTGGAATGCAGGATTTCCTTGGTTGCAAGGTGTGGATTTGGAAGTGCATTTTATAGTCTAAACTTGTCTGTGCCATGTCACATACAGAAATCCCTTTTCTGCTGGCATTTTGCATTTCATATGCATCTTCTGTATCTTCACTAACTGAATGCCCATTCAATAACAGATTTTATAGTATCTTAGATATTATATATTGGAAACAGCACATGGAAAATCAGGACTTGGACTGCCTGCTTGCCCCAGCATGTCCATAGCTCTGCTGGGATGTCACCCTTTCCTGCACATGGCAGGGGTGTGAGAGACTGTTGCCAGCCAGGCTTGTCTTCCCCTGGTGTCCGAGGGCCAGGGGACAGCACCGATGAGTTCCAGGCTGACAGACATCCCCCTAACACCCCTGGCTTGTAGCGAGTGTTTCAAGTGTCCTGTAGGATTTTCCTCATTCCTTCAAACTTTTGCCTTTAAAAGGCACAAATTTCCTTTTCGTCCTGATTTTGTTGCTGTGCTGTTGGGAGTATCTGTCAAAGCCGTGGCATTCCAAAGGATGCAAGCTGGTCTGCTCTTCAGCTTTCCATTGCCATGCTGCATCCTGGCACGGAGTGAATGCTCTGACCCTGCAAATACCACCAACCTCCATCACTGGCAGTGGATAAATAGCTCGTAATTGCTCAGTTCAGGCTGGGCTTCTTCAGATTTCGGCACTGGAGATTTTCCTGCTCCTACAAAACTGCTGATCCAGGCATTTTTTTCAGTTGAGAGGGATTTAATGATACCTCTCTTCTCCTAGTCACCTTCCAAATTTGGAAGTTCTTTTTATAGTGGCTTCACTAGAGTGTTAGTATTCTCGTGGACTGCCCATGGGAATGTGCTTCTAATTTTAGTTTGTCCTCTACATGTCTGTCTCCTTTAAATGCATCCAGCTTCTCATTCCAGCCACACTGGGCCAAGCATGATACTCTGCTCTTGATACTTGTGCATTGAAGATGTTCTGGTATTGCATTGTAATCAAATCCACAGCTCCTGCCCTTGTGCTGCACAGCAGTGAGTAGCACTCGTGTCTCATCAATTGTACCACCCAAGTAGTGCTGTTTAATTAACAGAGTTGGTGTGCATTTATTTACTGGGGGACCTTGAGAGTTCCTTATTTGGGTTTCAGCAATTTATGCTTGGTCTGATGTCAATGGCGTTAGTGCTGGGATTGTGTTGAATTTGACTGTGCAGTCTTGCTGGGAAGGACTTGGTTGATGATCTAAAACCATAATCGCAGCTGACTGGCTTGCAACTATCTTCTGTAGCATATATGTATTTTGGGAGTTACTGGATGTGCTAAATGAGAGGAATATTTAGAAAGAGATTTCAACTGCAGTTAGTAGTCTGGGTTTGTGAATACAGACTGGCTTCAGCTCTCTCCTGCAGCATTTCCATCCAAGTTTATGTGGGTTGTCACTGAGCTAATTACAATCTTACAAATGGTCCCAGGGGACAGGACAAGCTCTCTAATTTTCATTTATTGTGAGACTGTGATTAAAAGACAATGGCAGTTTCTCATTATAAGCCTCAAGTTTGTCATCCATTAAGTCAATATGCATTCCCTGGTTTTTGTAAAACAAACACTTGGAATCATTTGGGATCATCATTCACTTGTGAACTTGCACGTTAGGAAAATGACAGTTAATTTATAGTTGTCTTCAGCTGCGGTAGCATGACTTACTGTGATAGTTAATTGATGGAGGGGGAAGGCACATTCACTCCAAAAATAATACAGATGGTTTTGAGCCCAGCCCAGTGGATAGAGATGGAGTGGGATCATTATTGGAACACTCCGTCTGGGCACAGTACTTTGAGTCGCTCAGTCTTACGCTCTGTTAACTTACTGAGAGCTCCTACTGCTTAGATGTTGTCTTGGGTAATTGTAGAAGCATTTGGTTCTCCAGGTTACAGCGAGCTTTTGCTCACTGCATTTGATGGATGGATGTCGGCAGCACCACACAGATGGAAACAGGAGAGCAGTTACCTAACCTGGCTTTTTTCTTCTTTGAGACTTTTCAGACAGTGCTTTGTCACATTTGCGGTGAGGGTAAGAAACAGACTCAGTCCCTACATTTCCCCTGTTGCTACCATAAAGAAATTAGGAGGGGACAAACTGCAGTGGTATGGATGGAGCTGGTCTCTGGGATGCTCCTATTGCTCCCATTCAGGATATTCAGGATTCAAGGTTGTGAAAGAGGGCACCAACGACAGAGATGTCATTATAATCATGCTTTAGGTCAGTTGCATCCATTTTAGGTCTTTTTCCTCAAAGCTGGTAACACAAAAGTTGGGGGCCTGATCCTATGAAATTGGCTTTAGCGTTCTTTGCTTGCAAAGGTATAAAAAACCCTATCAGGTAAAGGCAGGGAGAAACTGAATTTACAGTGGTACTGTATAACATGAGAAAGTAATAGTTAATTCCATAAAATACAGAATTTTCCATGAAGTTGACTTTATTGTCCTGGAACTAATTTTTTGCTGGAGCAGGTCCATGGCCTGCAAATGCTGCCATTGCTTCAGAATAAACCATTTTCTGATCTCCAAGGGCTACTGTGCATTAGAATAATATAGAGCATAATCAAGAAGTGATTTACAGAAGGTGTAGACTCGGTCTGCTTTGAGAGAAGACTTAGTGTCTTAGCACTTCTTTTGGTTTTAAACTAGGTTTTTAATTTGGAAAAATATCCAGCATTTAAATGCCGTATTCTGATACTTAGTGTTGCCATCACAGGTGCCTGGAGTCTTAGTCCCTGGAGTGGAGGATAAGTGATTTGGTTGTCCTGTTACCAGACAAAATAAAGAGTCATTAAAAGGTGGTACCTTACTGTGATTAAGTGAATTGGTGGTTGTACTTCATTTAGTTGTGTGTGGGTCTTCAAAAAATGAGCTTAAATCTGTCTGATGTTTATAACCACATCACTAAGGGGTGTGACTACATTTATACTGCAATTTACGGGGTTTCAACTTCTTACAGAAAAGATGATACAATGCATGATCCTCACTGCAAACCTGGAATATTCGAAGATCCCACTGATTCCAGTTCTCAGCAAAGACAATGATTAAATGAGGTACTGGCAGTAGGAGTTATGTTTGATGTAACACTTCCAGCACGGTGGTAATTAATGTTACACTTAACCATGTGGGAAGTGGAATGTTAGGTCTGTCTGCATATAAAAGCTCCTTTAACTTAATCAAAAGCTAATTTATTTTTAAACTGAGGTAGCTGTTTCTTTGTGGCCACCTACTGCTCTGTAAACTGGGAAATTGGTTCAGTTTAAATTAGCTGATGCTTTGTTTTAAGCTGAATTAAGAGAGCATAAACTTTGGTTTTATGCCACCATAATAACATAAACTAGAGCATTTTTCTCTTGTAGACAAAGGTCTTAACAAGTAGTATTTGTAATGTTCACTCCACAGTCTACAAGAAATAAGGGTAAATAAGATTCCTTTGTATGTTCTTTTGTCATCTTCCCACAGGGAGGATTGGCAAGAATTCCCAGAGACAACTTTATTTGAGAATGAAGTTTCCATTTTAAATGTTATTTATTCCAGCTTGAGGTAAAATGAACTTTATAATGTTATAGTTATTTGTTGTTTACAAGGTCTTATATATAGTTTTTGTGAAAAACCAAAGCACAGTAGAAGCTTTTTCTGAACTTCTTCTGTATTTTCAGGAGATCAGCACAACAGTAACGATAATTTTGACATGCAGATATGTATATGTTGAAAAACTACAGCCTATTTTGTGCAGTGTCTAACATATATTTAAGAGCAGAGCCTACAAGAGAGGGTTTTTCCCTCTGGTTCACATTCCACAGTAGGCACTGGGATGGCACTAGGAGTGGCAATTCCAGTGCACTTGTGTTTTCTGTCCCCCACCACAGTAATGTTTTAGCAGTGAAATTTGCTGGTTTGGTTTTTTTCTCCAAATGCATGTTCTTGTTTGGAAACTATTGTAGGAAACAGAAAGTTTAGCCTCATGCAAACATGCTTTGGGTTCTTTGTTGTAGCTGAAATGAAATGTGATGGGATTCCTTGATCATGAGTGTCAGGAATTAGTTTCTGCAGGGATAAGTAGTGTCCCTTATTTACTTTACAATGCCTCTTTGCAGAGCAGTTCTATGTCTATGACGAATAATGTGATAAAAGCACATCTCTGTGTGCATGATTATTACTTACCTGGGAAGCTGCTGTGGCAGATTCTGTACAGGCTCATTGGCCTGCAGGTCCTTGTGAGCTGTTTTACGCAGAAATCAGGGCAGAGACACTTTCATGGAGACAGTGGGTCACGCTGGAATTGTGTGTGTGTTCTTCCCAACAGATGCAGTCCATATGGAAAGGACTTGTGCAAGTGTTTACATGTGTTTATTTGTAGGAGTGTATTTGTTAAAGCTTTTTGTTCTGGCCAGGTTCTTAGAGTGGTTAAGTGCCTCGGAACAGCCAAGTGGAATTCTGTCTGTGGCCATTTGCATCACAGCTGGGGGAAATGAAATCCTTAGTAACTGAGGATTGCATTCCATTAAATAGCAAATGGCCAGCTTGCTCTGTGGCATTACATGATCATTGTTTAAATTCCTCATGAAGATAGTTTGTTAAAAACATCTTCTTTGTCACAATTTATTGATCATATTCCATCAAAGTGACCAGAACACTCTTCTAAATAGGTTCTAGATAAAATTTCTCTTTCAATTATTTTCTTCATAATATATCTGCTTTACAACAGAAAATTCCTGTTTAGTCACAGATTTGGAAGTACTTCCTTTTAAAAATCAATGTATGTATTTTAAGTCAGTACTGGGTTTGGGTTTGGATTTATTTTATTCTTTTCATTTTTTAGACTGAAAATTATTTTTTAGCATTAATAGTAAAATGAAAAATGCTGTTTGTCTTGGGGGGAAGAAGCGAGCAAGAATGTCACATTTCCATCAGCCTTCCGAAAGAGCTGATGGAAAATGTTTATTGGTGGTTCACTAATTGAATAAGGATAAATTTGCATGCAATTTCTGTCAGGAAGATGGGAGTTCACAGGGCATTTAATGCAGTCATCAGACTTAAGAGTTGGTTCTTCAGCCCTGCTGCATTTCCATTGTGCTGCAAAGTAGGTGAAGGATAATTGTGGGAGAAGGGCAGAATGCTTTATGTGCCTCCAGTTGCCAGAAGGACCTGTTTTAAAAGCCCTTGTTCACCTAAAGCAGTGAGAGACCAAAAAGCAATGACTCTGTATACAAATACTACCTTTACAGTGTTCCCTTGGTCAAAGCTGAGATTAATTAAAAATATTCGTTGTTAGGATATTTATATAGCAGTGATCAGTGGATACAAATAGCATACAAGAATTGGTCATTGCTCAGTTATTTAAAAAATCGATATCTGACAAACATCAGTAAAGATAATTTTTTATCTTTTCTTATTTCTTTACACAGTGCTAATCAGCTTTCAAATGAATTTTACTAGGCTACCTTGAATCCACAGTTATGACCTTTTGGTTTTACTTGATCGTCTTTACTCTGATAAAGTAATGCTTTAAAACTGAAAAGTAAAAAAGGGTAAGACTGAAAAGTTTTAGGAAATTCAGCTGTAGTTATTGCTGCTACTGACTTAAAGATTTAGCCTGGGTTTTCTGGAGGTAATTGTTACTAAATAAAGGTGCCTTAAATACCGTGGTAATTGCTTTGCAAACATTGTCTCAGGCTGCTTGGGGCATACCTGGCTCCTATGTGAGAAGTTTCTTTTCTGTGGTTGCTCTTGAGTCATGCCACAGGATTGCAATTTTCTGCTTTCCTTTTTGTTTAAATTATTTAAAGTAGAGTGACTTTGTTTTCATAAGCTGATGCCTTTAAATACCTTGGGGCTTGGTCCTCATGAAAGGGGAGCATTTAAAAAATAAACATACATGGTTCTCTGAGTGGTCATTATATAAATTGCTTATATGTCTGTCTTTAATGTATTTTAAGAGAGGAGAGCCAAGAAGGAAGGCTGTGTCGTACCCAATGATTACAGTTCCCCAACAGCCAATTTTGTAGATGTGTAGGCCCTACATATTATTTATATAAATCTGTTCCCAGGGTTTTTTAGCATTGTAAGTATTAAAAGGGATAAAGTCTAATTTTGATAATTGGGCAGTTGCATTCCCTCCATTAAAGTACACTGTGGTTTCCTGAGCCTGGTAATTTTAATTGATGTAACATCTCTGTGTTACAGCTTGTCCTTTTATTAGTTAACACTCCATGAAATTCTTGTGTCTTTATTCCTCTTCTGACATGTTCTGATGAATGCTAAAATAGTTAAAAAATGTTAGTGCTTAAAGCATCAACACTGGCAGCTGAGACATCAGTTTGCTCATAGCAAATATTTGTGTCAGACTTGCTTTTAATCCGTGCAGTTATCCTCATAAGGCGTAATCTGATGACATCTGTAAGGCTTTTTGTTGCTTTGTAAAAAATCTTGTTAAACTTACAAAATCAGGCCTTCAGCTGCAAAGAGGAATTGGCTCACCCTGAAACACAAGATTTCCAGTAAATTAACATACGGTTGTATGTTAAATGAAGACATGAAGGTACAGGTGTACATTTTAGTCCCCTGTTCTTTTTTGCAACAACTCCATACAATTTTGCTGTTTTCATACATGAATAATTAAAGGTGTGTAGCTCCAGCTGTTCCTTTTAACTTCATGGATATGGGATGTAATTCCACAGAGCTGCTCTGGGCACGTGTGCACACATAAATGCGCACACACCTGTGTTACGGTGTGCTGAAAAGCAATTAAAGCCTGTGGGATAAAAAGATGAGTGTCAGTTATCACAACTGCTCTCCCTGGAGACTACCAACACAGAATTATGTATTTGGAATACATCTTGGGTTTGTGTTCTTTTTCTAATTAGTTAATTTTATTTGGGATATTTTATTTTTAAAGCCTGTCTGTCTTCACCCAGCAGGAATGAAGCAAGAGTCTCTCCATGACAAAAGAACTGGTAATTTGAGGCCATCTACTTTGACATCAGTACCTGGAGTCGCTCAGTCTTGCTGCAAAATGTGATCTCTTATCTATTTTGACAAGTAATTTTTCATTTTCTCTGTAGCAAGCATCTTTTGCCAACGTTAACACTTCGGTAGAGTGACTTCTCCACATGCAGTAGACTGGCATTTAATCAGAATACAGATGTTTATTGTATGAGAGCCTTGATGGGGGAGGGTTTTGCTCACAAATGAGTAGTTTTGGAATATATGGCATTTTGTTCATAGTACTCGACACTTGCTGTTGCAGTGCCTTGGGGAAAAAGGCAGTATTTCCCAATATTAAATTCTCTAATTATTTTTCCCATAATTTTTTATTATACGAGTTTTTGAGATGCAGATGGATAGGATTTTTTTCTCAAGTTTTTGGCCCTAAAAAAACATGAATTTGCACTGTAATAAAAAGGTTACCTTTTGAATGAATTTGGGAGCTGTATAGTTTTGATTCACTGTTGCTGAATACAGGCGACCTGTTAACAGTGTACACAGCACTGCTGACTTGCATAAAGTCATTTAATGACTGTAAGTATTGCATTCTACTGCTGGTGTGTTTGACAGCATGGGGGAGGATTATTTTCTTAGATATGCAAAGCATTATTCTGTGTTTAATGTTGTTCAGAAATCGGCTGCCCTGGAGCATTGCTACTGTACTAATCTTACCAGATTAGCCTCTAAATATTTCAGATTCTTAGGTAACAGCTCTTATTAATATTTGCCAGGTTCTCTCTACTGTACTTGATGAGCTTTATTATAGAGGGCCCCAGGCTTCCATGGTCTCAGCAGAGCAGTGTTGTTTGAGAGGAAATGTGAGTGTAAGGAGCAGTGAGGACAGCACAGACTCCATTTTCGTGCTAAGTTCCCTGCCTGGGAGCTATAGCTGTGACTCTTATGCACCACTGATTTAAGGGGTTTGGTGGCTCAGCAGAGATTATTTATACCATTTATACCAGGCATTCAAAAGAGGATGTAAGGACATGAGGGAGCACTGAGGTGCCAAGAATGATGCTGCAGTAAGGATGTTTTGTTTGAAGGGAGCAGATCAGTGCCAACAGCAGCACTCCTGAGCAGTGGGTCACAAAGTTTGCATGCTCAGTTCTGCTCCCTCATGCAGTTTTATTGTGTTTACCTTGGGATCCCAGCATATTTCCCTTGGGATCTAGATTAGAAGCTGTAGGATGAATGCTGACTTTGGTCTCAGTTCTTGGCACTGATACAATGGTGCCTGCACTGGTGTCCACTTGAGTTTCTGGCCAAGTTCGAGCAGTAGCTTTGTTTTCTGTCCCTTGTCACTTTGGTTCATGCAGTGGAACAGGAAAGGTGGCAAAGGGTGAATTTGCAGGAAGATGTGGGTCCTGACAGTGCTAAGCCACAGCAGATCTTCCGCTTCTCAGCCAAGCTGTTCTGCTGAGCACAAGTCTTTTTTTGTCAGAGACAGGACAGCAGAAAATGCTTATGGACAGGTGTTTGAATAGAAAATTGAGTGGATCAAATATGAGTAAAAGCTTATCAGGTTATGGTTCTTCAGTGACCGAGGTTTTTGTCCAATTTTTATTTTGCCTTTTTATTTTCGAATGCAGTCATTTATCCCATACCTACTGGCAGGCAGGTACCAATTCATAGAACACCCAAAGTTAAATAAAGCCATTCCATGAAGTTCCTTTCATTAAGTAATTAAGTGCATTTTTTAAAGGGTTTGGGCGTTTTGGTTTGCGGGGGGGGTGCGTGTGTGTGTGTGTTTGTTTCAATACGAGTGGTCTATGTAAGGTCTGCATGAATACTCTTTTACACTTTCGGAAGTGAACATGGAGGGAAAGCACCTTTTTCCCTATTGCAGGGAAGCAGAAACTTGAAGTAATTTGCGTATTTCAGCAAATATTACATAAGCTTTTGTGACTTTCAAACCCATTTTAAACCTCTACTATGGCTGAATGAGCCCTGTAACTTCCTAGTGGTGCACTAATTTGAGACATCAGACTTCACAGAGTTACAGGATCAGTGCTTTTGGGGGTCCACAGATCTTAATCTTCAGTACCAAAGGGAAAACAAATGCTTTTACCATTGACTGTCAATCCCTTTCCATGCTCTGTTAATAAACACAATGAATGGGATTGCATGGAAAAGGTTTTCCCCAAGGAGCATCACTCAGGCAGTTTGACACCTCGGTGCACATCTGTGCAGCTGCTGTGCTGACCATGCATCATAACTTCAGTGGGAAGTTCAGTCTTCTCCAGTAATTTGTCTTTGTAACATGAACTAATTTGGATACCAAATTGAGCAAAATGATCACTTGAGCATTTTCACACAAGTATTTTAGGCAATAGGTTTAGATGTGGTTAAATATCTTTATCATCGAGAATTTCTCTCTATCTACTGTTTGACTTGACTTCTTGCCTGGAAAAATTTGATCTTCAGTGGAAGTATGTAGGATACTATTATTTGATTTTTTTTTTTCTTCAAAGGGAAAAATTCAGAAAGGAGGTAATAAAGTTATTTGGCCGTTATATCAAGCTGTTTTCTGTGGGATAGGCACAAATTAGTGCAGTTCAGCACAAAAACTCACATAAAGGAGATCATTTAACTTCTCAGACAGATTGGAGCTGGCCCACACTAATGGCTAAATGGAAGCTAATCAAGCTAATAGGAGTTCTCCCTAAAATTATTATAAGGATATTTCCAGTGTGATGATTGGAAAGTATTTCAGATTAAAAACAGTGCTGAAGCCAAAGCAGGGGTATTCCTGATGTTTTGTGGGCTTACAGTATTTCTCCAAAAGGAAGAGCTGTAAGCTCCCTGGATTCCTGTCAGGCATTCCAAGTGGTTTACTTAGGACCAACAACTTAGTTGTCTGAGGTTGGTTAAGCACCTTCTCTGGAACCCAGTGGAGGAGAGTGACTGCAGGGCTACAGCAGGCAGGAGGAAATGGAGTTACCCCAATTTCCTTTCTGCCCTCTCATGTGTTTGTTGATAACAGCATTGATGAAATATCTGCTGTTAATAATGATTTGGTCTAACTGAAATCCTTGCAGAAAAGATAAATGGAACTGTTACTACTGCTGAATGCTTTGTGACTCTGGAGAAATAGCAATGGCAGTGTGAGCTTCTGATGAGAGTTCTTATATTGGATGAATAATCTTTGTAATTGCTGCCTCTTGGTTTCTCGTGCCTGGGTGCTGCCTGGTAGGTGTGTGTGAAGAACTGTATCTGTCTGCAGTGACTGAACAAATACTTCTTGTAGTGCATCCCCTCTAAGACTTAGTATCTTCTCCAGTTGTCATCCCAGCATCCCTTGTCTTCCCCATGGCAGGCTGAGTGCAGGCAGAATGTCTGGGCCATGCTGGATTAGCCTTTGTGCCGTCGTGCACCCTTTGCTCTGCACTCAGGCTTGTCTGCACCAGAGATTCTTCTCCTGTGCCCTCACTTATTTGGCATTTTCACTTCAGAG
Source organism: Ifrita kowaldi (assembly GCA_013398055.1). Lineage (NCBI taxonomy): Eukaryota > Metazoa > Chordata > Aves > Passeriformes > Cinclosomatidae > Ifrita > Ifrita kowaldi. The sequence goes on from VZRS01010437.1 coordinate 618,827, forward strand.
GCATAACCATGTGCCTGGATTGACCGAAGACGCCAACATAAGCACTTGCCAAAAGGCAGCTCTCATCTTCCCTGGCTGCCTCAGCCTGTTTTCCTTTTCAGAAACAATCAGGGGCATATGATCCTGATTCAGAGAAGGATTTGCTCCATCTCACTTCCGTGATTCAGGCATTTGGGAGGAAAGGAAAAGAAAGAATGTCATCCTTGAGGAAGATATCCTTGAAGATGTGTCAGACTCGAGTTTGGCTGGCAAGGAATTAGGCTCCCCAGGCTGAGCAAAACATCATCCATCATCTCAAATAACAGCCTCTTTCTAGTCCGAAGGGACAGATCCATGGTTCTGCAGGCATTTGGAACCAAGTCTTCTTCTAGAGAAGGAAGTGACAAAGCAAGAGCACCTCCTGCTTCAGGCAGGCACCAAAGCTCGAGAAACCCCTTCCCATCCTGGTCTGCTTGGTAACATGGATATGACAGAGGAGAATGCTGCTCTGAATTGAGAAAGTGCCCACAGAAAGCCACACTTTGAGTTTGTACTAGCTTATTTCATGAACAGGACCTTTCTGTCAAAAGGTATCGTTTGCTGTGTATTAAAGCTTAAAGAGTTTTAAACTTTTTTGTGGATGTATATGCGAGGCAGACCAGCTGCACTCCCGATTTTACAGGTTTAGGGCTGTGTTTCCTCTGTGACATACTCAAGGGTCTGTACTAACTCCTATTTCATGCGTAGTATCTTTGATGCTGCAGTACAAAGGAATGTGCCCAACAGCCAGATGTTTTAGGGGTCTCTGTCCTCAGCTAGAAATGTGCGGCTACTCTTCTAAGCTGGTACGTGGTGTCTCATCTCACATTTGGTTTGTTTTAAAAACAAGATATTTGGGGGTATTGGAATCTCAGCTCAAAGAATGCGACCAGACAGAAAGCTGATTTGGGGATGCTTGGGTTTTTTTTGGGAGGGTAGGGGGTGGTGTTGGCTGGCCCTTCATAAAAACATGGACTAATCTGGAATACAGAACCAGCCAAAACCACAAACTCTGATTTAGACCTACTTGGCTCTTCTGAATCATCACGAGCTCTGCATACTGAGTCAGCCAAGAGCTGGTTTTCTCTTTAGTATTGTGTAAACACAAGATGTTTCTCTGGGCTAAATATTATTAAGTTGAAAAGTCATGTTTATTTGTCATGTATAAAAAATGATTAATAAGTAAAGTTACCATCTGGGGAGATCTGAAAATTCTTTTCTTTTACACTTTCTTCATCAGCTCAACTTTGAGCACAGATCACTTTTAGGGTACCCTGATTTTTTCATTTGCTTCTATAAGTGAAATTATTTGGATCAAACTACTGACAAAGCTTCCTGTATTACCTTTGGAAATTGCAATTTCATTTAAAGTAATAATTTAGGATAATTCTTTTCATTTAAGGAAAACCACAGGACTTAATTCATAGTTGTACCACGATGTGGTGTGAATTCTTAAAATTCAAAGGGGAGATTCTGCAGCTGACTAGCACATTTTCAGGGAAAACTTTACATCTGGACACAGAGGTGTATGTAAACATGGCATGGAGGCTTAATTAGGATGCATTACGCTGGCCAGGAGATTTATGTCTTTGCAACTCTTCATGGTACGTGTGAGAAATTGTTAACAAGCCCTGGAAGGTTGTTACTCTGCTGAAATTTGTGACTAATTGTGGGGGGATTTTCCTCGTCTTGCTTTATTTACAACTTCTAAGATGTAATACTGCTGGGAAAAAAGTTGTATGAAAAAAAAGTTGTATGCTTATTAGGAAAATAAGAGTTATGGAAAAGACAAATTCTGAGGGTAGGGAATTTAAAACAAAGCCCCGAACCCCACAGCTGAGAACACACAGAGATGCAATACCAGCTCTGCAGTAGAATTATAACGACCCCTTCTCCCCCAAACCAACAACAGCCATCAAAGACATTAAAAAGGTGACGTGACTGGTGTTTATGTTTTCTTCCCCCTTTCCGTAGTGCGGCTCCATGACAGCATATCAGAAGAAGGATTCCACTACCTAGTCTTTGACTTGTAAGTATTGGGTTTGCATATGTTTAGCATGTTGGGGATGTGCTGTTCCAACTTGGAGATGCAAGTGCAAGCTCATGAGATAAATGCATGGTTGTGGTGCGATGAGCTGGACAAATAGATGGAAACAGCTGGAAGGGCAGGAACGTATTTGGTCATTTGCATGTGCAAGAACTCATTTGTAAGTGTCACTGTAAGGATTCCATATTTAAAACTATTAAAAATCCCCTGGTGAAGTGGATTTTAATATAAAGCATAGGTATGTAAGTAAAAGTTGCGTGATACCTGCCAAAACTAAGCAAAGATAGACTCAGAAAAAAATATTTGCTGCAAGCCAGCTGTCTAAAGGAAAGGTTAAAAAAAGCATGAGGAACACTACTTTCTCTGCAGAAAATCTCCACTGCTGCATTAAAAAGGTAAGCCCGAGTGTAGAGAGGGACAGATTCTTTTAGTATTTTATTCCCAATTGATGTCTTACTGCTCCATAATGTTTCATTTTGACACCACTCAGAAAGTGAAGTTCCCAGCATATAGAAAGGAAGTTTCCTACTGATGTTCTATTTTGTTTCAGGAATTAAGATCCCACGAGTTGTTCATGTAGTGACTGTGCCTGTATGGAGCTTGTTTTTCCAGATAAGGCTGTTTAGTGGAAGCAGGGATGGTGACAGCATGAACTGTGTGTCTCAGGCTCAGCTTAAAAAGAGAAACTGATTTCCTCATTCTTCCCTGGGATGGGCAAACTTTTCCACTCACTTGAAAAGTTACTGCTTATGGTTTTAGATGTGGACAAACCTGAATGTTAGGAATTGTATTGCAAAACTGAGTTACTTAAGTAAAATTATCTCTTTAAACTGTAAAGTTTTCCAGGGCAGTTTATGGTTTAACAGAAAACACACCCACCCACCTACCTGAAGAGCTTTCTTAGGCCCCCAGTGGTTTTGCTGGTTAGAATGAGAGTACGTTATTTCCCCAGAAATGTAAAATAGCTCATTTCTAAGCATACAAACAGAAGTATTTGCATTCAGCATGGCTAAGTTAGAACCTGGATCTTCCACAAGCAGTTGTGTGCTGTCATGTTCAGGTTACATTCTGGTTTACTTTCTGACTTCACTTTTTTTAAAGAAATCTGTAAAGACTTCTTCAACACTAGATTTCAGAGTAGAAATACACAAATATTAAATAGTCTGTCTGCAGTGAAGGCATTCCGGATTCAGGACTCAAATCCTAACTGGGCTCCACAGAACTTGTATGTGATTTGTGTCCGTCCCAGGTAAGTGCAGTGCCTGTTGGCTTGGAAATGGCTCCAGGGCACAACACACATATTTGTTCTCTGACATGCACTGGGGTTTGTTTTGCCTTTTT
>VZRS01010437.1:622265-681996 GCA_013398055.1 Ifrita kowaldi
TTTTTGCTTAAGGGCTACAAAGGAAATCTTTCTATGTGGGATTGGAAAAAGCTTCTTAATCCACAGCATTTCTAATAAGTGCATGCAGAATTCTTAGTTCTAGGGACAATACCCCTTTTAAAAATCAGTGGCTGTTTATTTTTTTTGTTGTATTGCTGTACTGTGAGAAACTAGGGCCTGCTATAATTGCAGTTAGTCCATGTCTGCCTTAAATTTAATATATAAAGCCAGACTTATCTCAGGGGGTTATGATTGTGATGTGAACTAGAACATTTGAACAACTTCAAAGTTGTAGATAACAGTATCTAGATCTCGATAGTAAAGGAGCAAATAGAAGCTTGTGTTCTGCAATAAAACATTAATGCCTAACCCAGAGATACTGCCTTGGCTGAAAACTAGATTCCACAGGAAGTGTTCTGCATTGGCTGGAACTTCCTCTGTTCCCTGACAGTCCCATTCAGGACAAACAACAGCCTCAAACATTTATATAAAGCTTTTATGTTTCGAATATGTGGTTTGAAGGCTTTGTAAAAATTATTTATTTTGCGAAAAAGAAAATGTCTAAATGGCAGAGGCAGTGACTTTGCTGACCGATCGTTGTTTTTGGAGAAGCAACAGGTTGCATTCTTGAGGAACTTTTGCCAAATTACTGCAAATGCCTGTTCACAGTTATTTTTTCACATTCAGATTAAGAAATCATTGCTTTAATTCTCACTAATATTATTTATTAGTGAAACTTCACCTTTTATTGCAGTTACAAACATGTGGTTACTGCCCTGTTGACAAGTACATAAAAGAGCTGCCACGATAAAAAGGTACTGTATGCACTTGTTGAACACGAAGGCCAAGAACCTGCTTCTCTTTATTTAGTTTTTATTCAGCAGGAGCCTGACTGTGGTGTAACACTGTCACTCCACCCACACATGCCATCATGTCATTTTCTTAATGATTTCTTTCAGACTGTGTGGGATTTGGTACGACTGTTTCTTCAGAAATTTCTTTCAGACTGCATCCCACGTAAGAAAGTGAAGGGGAAGACTGCCCTTTCTGTGGATAGAAAAAAATAATCATTGTTCCTTTCTATTTTGAATTTCTAATAATCTCTTTGGATTAAATGCCGTAGAGATGTCTGCAGCCTGTTGCTTCACCTGTATACCTTAGGCATAGCTGTGCTTTTATCCAGAGAAAGAAACAGTGTTTAATGTACTCTGTTACAGACGTGCATTTGGGTGAACAACTCTGGTGTCAAATGGGAAGGTGGGAGTCTCTGGAAATCCATGTGGAAAATGGGTATTGAACAATGAACTTCATGAATTTAATAATGGACTTCATGAAGTTTTTGCTCCCCTTCCCTATTGGTTAAGGCAGCTGCAGTCAGGATTTGCGTCTGTTGGACCATTTCAGTTGCTAAGCACGAATGAGACTGTCTTCAGTGTTAATGATGTTAGATGAGTTCAAATCCAATCAATTCTGTCAGTATTAATTGCTGTATCTGAATGGAAACAGCTGTAGCACTTGAAGACTCTCTTGTGCAAGTCAATGAGATTCTCTATTTTCAGTGTCTCCCGTTTTAATGCGCTTGATGAGATTCAACAATTGGTACATTAAGAATCCTGGCCTTGCTTTTAGATGCTAAGTGCACGGACCATACTGTGTAGAATAAACAGAAAATACAAAAAAATAGCCTAATTTGCAAAGCAGTGTTTGCCTCAGGTAAGTGCCTGAACCTCTGTTTCAGAAGTAGAAAGGCTACAGACAAATGTAAAAATTCTATGGCCACTCTAAGATGCCTCCTCCCAGCTCCATTATGAAGGCAACTGAAGAAACAACTGTAAGCTAGGCAGAAACCACACCAGTGTGATCGTCAGCAGAGGCTGGTTTAGCTGTCTGTCCTAATTTGTGTGTTCCTTTTAATTATTCTCTTATATTTGTGAACATAAACCAGCAGTTTTTCTGAAGATGGGGCAGAGGGCCTTGGTGCTGCTTGTAACTCTTCTGTGTAAACAAACCCATGTGCTTTACCTGTTGCCACTTTAGTATGCTCTTCTGAAAAATCACAATAGAACCATAGCAATTTGTAAGAACCAGGGGCTTTTAGGTTACTGAAAATTACTAGAGCTTATATAAGGAATGGCCTGTCATGAAATACAACTTCCCAGGATCCAGGTACATATCTGTGTCAGAAAGGCATTGAGATCCATTCCTGTTTGTATCCTGCAGGGAGATAGTACCTTGGCACCCGTTCATGTAGCTTTGTAGTGAAGGGCCAAAGTCGTTTGTGAGTGGCTTTCTGGGACCTGCAGGCTTTCCTACACTGTGATGCCCGTGACCTTTATTGCTGCAGGAGCACCTTGCTCAGGGCCACTCAGTGAGCCAAGGCCATGAGCACAGCTGTCATGGTTTGCCCAGAACGTGCAGGTGGGTTCTGGCCTCTCCTCATGCCCTGCGCTGCGCTGCCTTCCTTCATTGTGGCCATTTGGCTGTCTTGGGGAAGCTATTCCTAAGGCATCCTTCAGAGTGACAGAGCATGGGAATTGCTGACTGCTTGTTTGGTTGTCAGTGAAATTCACGTGCTCTGTTCCTGCTTTAATCTTTTCGTCATTTAACAGTGGTTGTGCATACCAAGCAAATGTTCAGTGTCAGCAAGTAAGATTTCATATCCCCTTCTTCCCTCTGTGGTGGAGAAGAACAAACATCAGTTTAGTATTCTGTTCTACTGAAAGGCACTTGGATGACTAAAGCCTCCTGTTTTCTTTCTTTGGCTTGGATCAAAAATAAGTGTTTTAGGGAAGAGTAAGATCAAAGGATGCTTTGTTTTTTCATTCATCACAGAGTGAGAATTATTCCTCTTTACCAGAACTGTGGCAGACAAATATAAATGCAAAAAGGAATTATGAAAGACTGTCAAAATATGCATCAATCAAACATTTTGTGCTACAGCAACCAAAGCCAGTCTCTGGAAGGTAGAAGACAAAAAGAAAGAGAATACAAATTAGGCAACAAGCTACTTTTCCTCCTCCAGATTTTACTGCAGACTTTTGTACAAAATAGCATTCTGTTACCTGAAAGTCTCTACGTTGAGAGTCAGTCAGTGTAAATCCAGAAAAAGGATGGTGTAACCCAAATATAAATGAAATCATGAAAATCAAGTTCTTGAACTGGCCTTCTCAAAGAAAGGAGCAGCGCTGCTAGTTGAGTAGGGCATTTCTGTCATCATCTAATGTGACTGAAAACTGGGATCCTCAACGAAGTGTTAGTACAGCAGTTTGCAAGTGAATGTTACAGTTCTGAACATTCCAAGTATTATCACCTTTAATTTTTTAATCCTAATAAACTTAATTGTATTCAATAGTAATTGTGTTCATGTAGTATAGATTTTTAAGCATCTCAATCTTTTGCTATTTTTTTGCCCACTCAAGCTTGTATGTTTGGGAATTCACTGGGAATATAATGTGCTAATATCTGCATCATAACCAGTAATGAAACATTGATCTCTCATTCTCATCTAGGAATTCTTTATGTAAGCGCCTGTGTATGTGAAGAATTGTATCTAGCTGTGCAAGTCTGTCAGCCTATACCATAGAAGAGAAATGTTACAGGAAGGTCTTTCTGTGCTATGAGTCCACTCTTGTGACACAGGCAGACAAGTTTTATCATATTATTGAAAAGCTCTTAATCTTCATCTTACAAAGGTTGCTAGAACTCTTCTCCTGATTTTAACCTTATATTCACTCATAGGTATTGTATGCTCGTGTATTATTGTACCAATATTATCCCTTACAGCTCTTCTCTAGGGAGAGTCAGGCTTATGCTTCTCTTCAGTATTTATTTTCATCCCTCTTAACCTTTGTTTTGCCAAGGTAAACTGGATTTGCTTCTCTGAGGAGATCTGATGAGTGAGTGACTGGGTAGCCTGGTAGCAATTTTCCTGTTCATGCTGCTCTTCCGGTTCCCTTTTCTGAGTGTGAGTGACGAGAACTGGTACAATATGAGGAGGGATTTTACTGCTGCGCTGTCACCCTATTTCAGATGCAATCCAAGACTGTGGCAGCATCCTGCTCAGGGCTAATTCTGGACTGTGATCTTTGGGATATAAAAACAGTTTTATTACTTTTTAACCATTTTCTACCATTAAACCACTGGTGGTCCAATGAGCTCCTGGGTATGCAGTAATGCACAGCCACTTCTGTTACTGGCCCTAGGATCATACAGTTCTTCCCTTGTACTTAACTTATTTTAAGTGGTACTTTAACTAAGCTATTCCTACTTTCTCCACAAAAGATAAATTAAGATTTTCTAGGAAAAATCTGCTGTTAAACTGTTTAAGGTACCCTGCTTCTACTCATACTTCCCTTCCAACTCAGTAACGCTCTTTCTGGCCAAAGCACAAAAGGCCAGCCCCTCTGGCACCTGGGTACACCTCTGTTGTGATTTGACCTACACTGAAAGGCCCTTTTCCTTTTTTAGCATTGCTGTATTTTAGCATTTCTTACCTTTGCAGTTTTCAGATTATCCTGAACTGTTCTGAACTTCAGCCACAATTTATCCTTGTAATTTTACTCCTTCCTTTTGACATCCATACCTGATGTCTGGCATCTTGCCCAATACGCTGCTGCCCTTGGTTTTTATTTTCTATTTATGATTGCACTTCCACCATATCCATTTTATTCATGTAATGATTTGGATGGACAAACCTTCCACTTCAGTTCCTGTACCTTGCTGCTAAACCTCTTGCATTTCTGTACAAATATTTCAGTTACTCCTCTCTGACTTCTCCCTGTCAAGTTAATTTAAGATGCACATTTTCACTTCTGAAATCTCCTTTTCCCCGTCTTGCTTTTTGTAACAGAGTCACTGGAGGTGAATTGTTTGAAGATATAGTTGCAAGAGAATATTATAGTGAAGCAGATGCCAGGTAAGTAATTTGTTTTTCTAATGTTGCCTTTGATAATTCTAGGATGGTTACTTAAATATATCCTGGTGTTTGGCATCAGTTTCCTTAGCTCAGTCTGTGAGACTCTAGGATTTCTCCAGGAGTTCTCTTAGACTTGGAAGGGCACAGTTTGGCAGTTTGAGCTCATGACTGTGTGGTAGAGAACTCACAGGAAGTCTTGGTGTCTGCAGATCTGAAAAAGCTGAAAATGGATCTCAGTCCGTTAAAATTTTACCCATTTTTTCCTCTGCAAACTGGACATAACAGTCAAGTATCTCCTCCATGGATTCTTACATTTGCTGATCAAAGTTTGGAGCATAAGTTGGTCTTAAAAGAATTTTTCATTAAATACGATTTTTTGTTCTCGGTCCAGAAGTGCTAATTTCCTTTTCCTATTCAAAAAATTTTGTTGTGTTTCAGCAATAAGCAATTACACTGTGCATCTCATAGTCTGAGCTCAAATATGAAATCTCTGGCAATTTTCTGCAAGTGCTTGTTGAAAAACTTGAAGAATAAGTTGAGAATTATCATAATTTTCTTGCATAAAGTATCAGGACCACTTATCTCATGTTTGTCCTCATATAATAAAAAATCTTAAATATTCTCATAAAATTAAGAATCTTAAACATTGTGGTCAATTACTTTAAAGAAAGTATGTACTACCATCACACTCTTCACAGAAATTGATCTCAAAGTAAATTTAAAGAATCCTCATGTTTTTGTGTGTTTGAAAACACCCCCCCCCAATGATACGTATTTAGTACATGTAACTTTAAATGATGCCTTTGCATTTGGAATTAATTGAGAGATGACTGGAAAGAATTAAGTGTTCTTAACAACAGTGGTAGGATAATAATGAACAGACAGGAAGTTACTCTGAGTATTAGGAAGCTTCCACTCTTTTTGCTCTTACTGCATCTGTAGGAATGGTAGAAACATCATTACTTGAGACATTTAAATATAGAACAACACATAGCAAAACACCCTGTAGGAAAAAAAAAACAGCATTAGGGATTTAGGTGGGGTGGAAGAACAGGAGCTATGTTTAAAAAATTTTCAGATCATTTTTTCCTACTGTGATTGAAGCAAATTTCTAATATTGATGCCAAAGGCCAGTATATGGTGTCCTTGTGTGTTTTTAAGTTAGTTGGAAATTATAAGGAAAAATTGCAGTGATGACTTTTTGTGTTCTAGAATTACAACATATTGGAAGGGGCTGTGCATATGTATGTGTGTATATATATAGAATATATATACACATTTTATATATTCAGTAAAAATTGGACCAAATAAGTGAAATATCTAGTTATGATGCATCTCTGTATTTTGTATATTTTTTTTATATATATATATCCATATATATATATATCTAAAATATATCTAGTGTGTGTATGTGTGTATTCCTCTAGAAATAGTTCCTGTTCTCTGTGGATACCTCTCCCAAGACTGTCACACTGGTCTGCTCCTGCAAGCCCTTGCTCACGCCAGTAGTCTGTACTCAAACAGTGCAGTGAGTTGTGAACTACTTGCCTAAGAAAGGGTTTTCAGGCTTGGGCTCCAGTTACTGATTTATGACCATTCCTTCTGAGTTCCATGGTCAAAACCTTTTGGATGAGCAGCATCTTGACTACTCTGTATTACTTATCATTACTCATTTGTGCCACAAAGATGCCTTTAAAAAAAAATTACAAGGTCTTGTAGTGCCAAAAAAAACCATCTGAAAAAGTTCCGGTGCTCTGAAAGATGAATATTTTAGTTGTGCTTTTTGGCATCATAGACTGGCCAAAACTTGCAAACCTGGGCATGGAAAAATAGGTGCTAGTTCAGTTACTGGAAGCACCAAACTAAAACATTTGTCTAAATTTTTAATGTGGATTTTCACTTCCCGAGTGACTCCTAACTAAACTAGATCTGGATACTATTTTAAATGAAAATGCATGCCACGTTTTTGAATGACTTGGCTTTAGTCTACTAATCATTTTAAAGAAACCATTCAATTCAAAATGAAAATTGTTTTGCTTTTCCTTAGCTTTTGACTTTTTTTGTTTCATTTGTTTTCTGTATATCATGTCATTTCTGACCATTTTCTTGTTTCAGCACTTGTTGTAATGTTAACTTCACCACAAAAAATTAAGAAAACCAAAACATGCTGGTAATTGTTCTACTGCCTCTACTTTATTTTTCCTATAGCAGTTTTTGGAAGCTGGAAAAAGCTTCCATACTGCTGAATGAAAATACAGTCTGTTGATTCTGTCTCATAGGTGTCATATGTTCCATGTTAAATGTCTTTTTTTGTTAGGTTTTGGTTTTTTATTTTGCTTTGTTTTCTGGATGTGTTGGAGCTGGAAATATCTCTGTATTCAACAATGTTGTTGTTCCAGTTCAAAGTGCAATCAAGACTTGTCAAGAGGTGTAAAATTGTTTTTGTTCTTTACCTTTTGCTTTTAAGTTTTATTTTATTTTGTATTTAATGTGATTATGTGCCTTTAAAATGTTCTCCCTTCCATTCTGCCCTTGTATCTTTGCAGTCATTGTATACAGCAGATTCTAGAAAGTGTTAATCATTGTCATCTAAATGGCATAGTTCACAGAGACCTGAAGGTCAGTATCTGGTGCCCATAAATTGGATATAAGAATTTTGGGGTTTTCTTTCCGCTGGGTAGGGGCAGAGGGTGGGATGTCTGCGATGTTCCCTTGCCTATCCTCCTATCCTCCGAACAACCAGTCCAACCAATAATGCATGACGCCTCTTTCCAGTTTGCAAGTCTACAGGCCTAATATACATCATGGCAAAAGGGGGAATGGTTGCCCAAAAACCTGTCTCGTGCGAAGGCGCTGGATTTTGCCCACGCTGTGCCAGGTGCCGATGCCGTGCTGGGGCTGTCCTGTGTGGCTGTGTGGGCACAGGGAGTGACCCCTGGCTGTGATGTATGTCAGCTTGCAGATGTGACCGCCACTGCTGTGCTGAGGCCCGGGGGGCAGTAGCAGAACGCGCGGCCGCACGCTGCTGCGCTCGGGTGTGGCGAGCCCTCAGGCAAGTGCCGCTAGTTGGCGGCTAAATTGGGCGGCAGGGAGCTCATTACTGACCTGGAGCACCTGTCTTGGCTGGGGCTTGGGGGCTACCTCCATGGCCGCTGCCATTTCTAACTATTTCTACAATTCTTTAATGCCTCTGTGAAGGCTCTGAGTAAGGGAGGAGGAGAAAGCACAGAGGATGCCAAATATTTAATACGACCTTGAATTAGTGGCAAAAGTTCTTTCTTTTAAAAATTGTCATTGAAAAAGAAATTGGTGTTAAATTCCAACCAAAGCCAAGGCAGCCGCCCCGCCGCGTCTCTGAGGGCAGCCCCGCGCCGCGGGCGCCGCCTTGCGGAGCCTGAGGCCGTCGTGCCCCGAGCGGGGCGGCGTGAGGCAGGGCAGGCCGGGGCGGGAGCACAGCCACGCCCGGCCTCGCCCTCGGCCGCCGCCCCGTCGCCTGGTGCTGGAACTAACGGGCGCCCATGGTGTTTGCATGCAGTCATTGCATTCAGCAGATCCTGGAGGCCGTGCTGCACTGCCATCAGATGGGCGTGGTCCATCGCGACCTCAAGGTGAGTGCTGCTGCCCCGCCGCCCTCCCGCCGGAGCAGCATCCCTGCCCCGCAGGGCCGCCAGCAGTCGAAATGTAAACGCTTCCCTCTTGCTGTTTTCCTCCTTGATTCATTTATTTTTACTTGGCTTCACCTACGTGCAAGAACAAGCTCATGCTCCCCAGAGGAAATCTGCTCGAGACTGGCCAGTACCTGGCTGTCCAGCGCTGGGCAGTACAGGGAGAACAGGAGGTGCTTTTCAAGCACTGTGTGTATTTGTTGAATACATGGTCTTTGTCTGTGTCATCCAGAGCTTTTGGGGCAGGGCATGAGGGCAACTTCTCATCTCTCATCAGCAGAATTTGGAGTGCTTCTAGGAAGCACAGTAGCCTTTGCATGCCATGCATTTTAGTGACAGAAGGTCAGGTGCTCTGGGATCGTTGACACAGAGACCTCTCTCCTTCAGAGAGGGCTGGGCTGCAAAGCATCTTTAAAAAGCAGGAATTTCTATAGTGTTCTCACTACACTCAACTGAGGAGACCAGTTCCTTCCAGATGAGTTTTAGTGCCGGGATAGAAACCTTTCTAAAGAAAACTCTGTGCTGAGAGAGCATTCCCTCTTTCTTAACTGTGTATATATCCAAATAACTAGAGGCATCTGCTGCAGGAATGCTCTCTGCATTTAGAATATGTCGGCAGGGAAAGAAGCAAGTCAAGATCATTTTCTTTTACCGTGAGGCTCCAAAAGAGAAGGCTGTCCCAGAGCTCGTAGTAAGCTTACCTTTTGGATGAGGGAGAGGACTTCATTTGGGCACTTAGGTTTCACAATCCTCAAGGAAATGAAGATGGTTTATTTTGAAATCAAATGGAAGTCTGAGCTATCAGATCCTTTATGAGGCAAAGAAAAAGTGGTGTGTGGGCTAAGGCAGCAAAACACGCTAATCCGTTGTGGCACAGCTTCTTGGGCTTTAGTTTTTCTTTCTGAATGAGTTCTGGGGAGCAGAAATGTCCTCCTAGGATAAGAGTTACTAGTGGTTATCGTGAGTAATAACACTGGAATCAGAATGCTGTCGCCTTTCTTGCCAACTTTCGCTCCCAAACAAACTGTTCTTGTCTGACTTTATAAGGTCTATGTTGTTGTCATAAAGGAGCACAAAGGGGCTTGCTCCAAAAGCTCAGAGAGCAGGATGAATTTCAAAGATGTAGACCCCAAATCTTCTACCCATTTTTCACTTCAGGATTTTCCTGTGTCACAGTTGTACAACAGGAGACTGACAAAACTCTGTGCGGTCTGTAAATCTTGCATGGCAGCTGGATAACATGGAATGAGTTTAAATGGAAGGATGTCAGATTTGTCCAGCTGCTGCAGCGATTCCTGTCCACAGCTTATATGCAGTCCTATGCTTCTAGCATCAAAAAGAATTTAAAAAACCAGGATTGTAGCTATGCAAGCTAATGGAATAAGGGATGCTTTCTATTACTTTTCATATTTTCACACAAGACAACTTTTTCTTTGGGAATGCATTAAATCCAGCTGTTGCCTGCTCCAGACCATGTGTGGATTTCTTATTCTGGCAAATCCAGAATTAATTGAAAAAACAGTGTGAGAAAAAGTGTTTTTGCCAAGCTGTAGTGCCCAGTTTCATTTGTGAAAGTGAAAACTTGAGGAAGCAAAAAACCATCCTTCTTCAGTTAAAACTTCGTGGCAAAAGCCAAAAAACCCAAAGAGTTAAGTGAAACACTGTGGTGAAATCTGAGCAGAACGCCATGTGCTGAAAAGAAGATGCCAGGAGAGCAGAACAGCAAGATGTGGAAGGTGGTTATGGGCTGGCATGGATCCTTAAATTGCAAAACTTGATGTATTTTTTTCTGGTAACTCAGTCCACAACATGATGGCATGCTTGGGGGTGGGGAGATTTTGGATGATCTCGTTTTATTTAACTTTCCTTCTAGGCTGATTTAGTAGCAAACAGACAGGAGCTTTTGCAGCCTCTTATGACCTGCAGAAGTGCTTGTTGCTGCTCTGTTGGTAATCACTGGTGTAAGTCAGAATGGTGGTGGATCCTAGACCCAGAAAAAAATTAACCTATTAGTGGCAACCTGGCTTTGCCAGCTAGTAAAAGTGCGCTTGCAGGTAGGAATTCCAGTTCTTGTCAGGCAGCAGCATTCCTGCTTTTGCGAAACTTTTGTGATTTTGTGGTTATGACCCTCTTATCTTGCGCCAAAGAGTGGCTGCTCTAGGTATATTCAAGGAAAACTACACAGAGGCTTAAGTACTTGGTATCTTAAGGATTAAAGACCTTTGGAAAAGTATGGCATAAATCACGTTAATTTATTTGTAAGTAATTTCAGCAGTTAACAGTGCCATTGTGCATGCTTGGCTGCCACCCGTCACCGGGGAGCACAAGGTGACACCACTGAATCCAGGGAACAAGTCTTGTGCGGCGCTGTTAATGTTTCCCAAGTAATTGCACTCATTCCCAGTTAATGCATGACAATTACCCACGTGCCTCTGGCCAGCCTCAAATGGCTGCTGCATGTTGGCTAAGCACCCAGTCCCACATGGCATGGCCCAAAAGGCTCTTTTCTTTGGCATGGGAGTAAATCAGGAATTCTGGTGGAACATACTCACCTGTGAAAGTGGTACTTCTGCAGAGCAAAGGCATGTAATGGAGTAAGAAAACAATCCCAAGAGGAAAACAGAAACTTTTTTCCAAAAAAAAAACCCCCAAAAAAACCCAAACCAGCAGCAGAAAACACAAAACCAGTGTTTTGAACACAATCACTTTTTGGGAAAGCAGTATGTGCTCAGTGGGGTAGTGCTTGTATTTCATCCAAAAGGATGAGGCTTTTCACTGCTTTTGGCTTGCCTGAAGGTCACAACCAAATAGGATCATCCATTGCTTTAAGAGGTTTATACAAGAACAGCATTCCAGGAATTAATTACTGTGAACTTCTCTCACTCTGACAGGAAACCTTGCAGAGCTATGTGACTGTGTGTTGAAATTAACGTTGTTAAATGGCCAGGAGTGTGACATTGCTTAAATCAGTGTTGATGAACCTAGAGAACAGTCCTCAGCTGTGCACTCAGTATTTTATATAATGTAGTTGAGGTGCTTACTGACAGTTTAAGTGAATATAAAGGTTATATTTTTTTCTGAGCGCCCTTCATCTTGATTTTTAAAACTGTGGAAGTAGAAGATTCATCAAGGAACTATTGCTAAAAGTTTTGTAATATTGTCTAAGCTATGACAGAGCAACAAAGGGATGAGTGAGAGAACAGTGTTGATAAATTGCTGAAAATTGTTCCTTCACAGTCTGATGAGAGGGGGAAAACCAAACCACCTTTAGGCTAAAGAGTTTGTCAGGGCCCGTTGTGTTGTTAATTGATAGAAGTACCACTGTGGCTGAGGTCTTAATTAGGCTCAAGCATATTTTGCTGGGTACCTGACATGTATTAAAGATAGCCTTTGCTGAAAGAGGTTTATGATCTTCATTGTTTCCAGCCTCAGTACCTGCATGGGATTAACTGCAATCGCGTAAATAGTCCCTTGGAAGTGATACGATTGCTGCTGGGCTGAACATGGAATACACCTTGAAAAGTTTGCAGGATTGGGGCCCCAGCACCAGCCTGGATATAGTGAAGTCCCTTGTCACAGACCACTGCATAAATTGTTTCTGAGAAGTCACAACAATACCCGTGAAAGTGGGGTTTTGTCATTCTGTAAATGTAGAACAAAACCTTTTTTAAAAATCATGGGGATTGGAAAGAAAGACATGGCAAGAAAATGCTGTGAGGGTCACAGTTCTCTGAAATAATCTGTTGATTTCTACAGTAGTTTATTAGTTGTATTTTTAAAGCAAACATTCATACAATAAAGTTGTCTTTGGGCAATTTACATTTGATGTATTTGCTAACTGGATTTAAAATGATTCATTATGATCAGTAGAATGAACACAATTGTTACGTTCAAATCCTTTACCTTTAATTGTGCGAGTGTACTGTAGCATTTCATTTCAGATGTGACCAACATACCCTCTAAAAAAACAGCAAAGTGGGAGCTTTCACTAACTAACACTGTTATTTGTAAAGGTTCTCTGCAGGCACAAACGTGGGTGTGCTGGTTTTGTTGAAAGATTTACGATGTAAATACACCTGCCCCCTAAATACAAATATGATCACAGGGCTGTTATTGTTGGGATGTCATGCAAAACATTTCTGTTTGACAGTTGTAGGTGCCTGATCCTTCAAACTGCATGGGCTAGACTAGTCATCAATGCATCTGTGTCTTCTGGGAGTTTCCTGCCTCATTTTTCCAGCAGTGAGCTCTTGGGAATCTCTGACCCATCCTGTCACACCAGCGGGTGTCACAGCTCCTAATGCCTATTCTGGCCATCCTCCTTCTCTGCACGCAGTCCTTAGTCTTGCTGGCATGGGCTCATGAAGGCTCGTTACAGACCTGGTGGTTCTTTCCAGATAGGAAGGGGAAGTGCAGTTTTTGCAATTTCATGGAGAAAACTCATGGGTTTCTTCTCTTTTTCACTCCTCTAAGTATTTGTTCTTTTCCAGACTACCGTAACTAAAATTTACAAAAAAGGTGAAAACCTGTCTAAAATATTTACTAAGATATTTACTTATCTTTTCATCTCAATTTTTTATTTTTTTCTCTCTGAATAAAGCCTGAGAACTTACTTCTAGCTAGCAAATCCAAGGGAGCGGCAGTAAAACTGGCAGACTTTGGATTGGCTATAGAAGTCCAGGGAGAACAGCAGGCTTGGTTTGGTAAGTAAATACCATTTTTTCCTCACAGTTTGTGCAGTTAAGTGGCTAAGCCTCCCAAACAGTCCCGCTCTCACCCCAGACTGAAACGTGCAGCTGTGTGACTCCTTGACCCTAGAAGGCCTGGGTTTCCTCATTCCTAGCTTGTCCTAGCTTCTGTCAGCCTGTAGATTTGACTTAGGTGCACACAACCCCTTCTCTCCCACTTTCTGCCGAGTAGCTAGAGGCAGGAAATATGGGTGTAGAGCCTGGCGGGGAGATGGGTGGTTTCCCCTCAGGTGACTAAGGAATAAGACAGTAGGGTACTACTGCTGAGTGTACCTGCCCAGTCATCAGAACATTTTGTCTGAACAGGTCACTGTCAGCTGGAAACACCTGGAAATTTGATTCTGAAGCACTTTGGAATGTGACTTGAATTTAAGGGAAGACAGGGGGGATTGAGCACCTGAGGCCGTAGCCAGACACTAACTACAGATTGCTTGTTACAGTTAATAGATGCCCCAAGGAGAATGGTGGAAAATATTTAATACTGGTAATTTTAAACAATAGTGCATGTACAATTACGATACACGTGTCTCACGTACCACCCTCTTTGAACAGATGTGAAGCATGAGGAAAAATTGGTTATAAATCCCAGGTGGAAAAAAATACAGAATAAAATATTTATAGCAGCTGCCTATTCTCCCTTAGAGCAGCTAGAAAGTGCAGTTTGAGATGGAACAAAGTGGTTGTGAGCCTGGAACAGAAGCACAAAGGTTTTTATGGGCAGTGAGTTGGGACGTTGAGTGTTCACAGCTGTAAGTACATGTAGATGCACAGGCAGTACCATTGGACATATGTTGGCATCTTTATAAGCCAGCCTGTTGTTTTAAATCCAGCCTTTTTATAAATGGATTTCAGTAATCCACAAAAGACAGAGGGGATTGCTCTTGCACATCAACAAAGAGAGTGGTACAAAAGGAGTGGAATAGCAACAAGGCAAAATGCAAGTGGTTTGTTACGACGACAAAAGCATCAGGTAAACAGGAAGCATCTCAAGAAAAAATCAGCAGATTGAAGTTGACTTCAGGGGTATTTTCTGTACATAGTGTACCTGCAGGTGATGCAGAGGAGGTTGCAATGCCCTGTAAAATTTTGCACTTCATTTTTTTGTCATTTGGTTCTTCTGAAGTGCTTCGTTTAGACTTGCAGCATCGTGAGAACTTGGTAGAAGGGAATAGAATGTCTTTAAAATATAGATTTGAGGAAGAGTCAGCAAGGTAGTGAAACGAAAGTCGTCTAATGGGGCTCTTCCCTTAAAAAAAAAAGTGTTACTCCATAAGATGAGTGGGTTCTGTACCTTTTTGGAACTTATTCTGCACAACCGGTCCAGAGTGGTCCCAATGCCTGCCTTCAGCTTTAGGGTCTGCATTAACAGGGCAGAACATGAGCACCAATGTACTGGGCATTTTGAACTTTCTCACTTTCTTTCAGAAGATTTTTCTGCTTTCCGCTGGCTCCTGCAGCTCTTAGTGACTCATGGTGTGCTCTGTTTCTAATTATAGCTCTGCATCAGTATGTGTTTCTTTTTTTTTCTTTCTTTTTTTTCCTTTTTTTGGGTGTAGTCCTCTGGTGTGATGGTCCCTTTTCTGCTTGAACCATGACTGTGCCTCAGCAGGAAACTGACTCGAGCTCTGGGTGTTTGAATACAGTGGAATACTTTCCTGGTTTGCATGTTTGCAAAACAAACTTGTTCTTTGCCTATTTGTAGAAAGCACTACAGGGTTTAGTTGAAACCTGCCACCCTCTTAGCAGGTGTTTAATGTACTGGGAAGGTGTCAGGCGGGTTGAGCTCAACAAAGCACAGATTTTGTCTTGGGCCTCTGAGCACTGAGAGAAATCATACACGGATAGGAGTATAAGGTGATGCAATCTCTTCTGGACACTGCACAGTCACGGTTTCCAGCTTTGCAAGTTGCTTTAGCTAAAGGAGTTACTACAAGTAGCAACACCTTTCTGAGAAATACACACTTGTTTGGGGGTCCCTCTGAGCAGTTACAGAATAACCTGATAAGTAGCAGTTACCTATTTCAGTGTGTTCTTTTTTGCTGAAATCAGGGCTGTGTACCCTTCTGTGTTTGCTGCTTTAAACCACTCAGAATATTGGGGAGGGACTATTTTACTAGAGCATGTAGTGACAGGACAAGTGGGAATCACTTCAAACTGAAAGAGAGTAGGTTTAGATCAGATAATAGGGAAAAACCGTTCCCTGTGAGGCTGGTGAGGCCCTGGTGTGGCTGCCCTATCCCTGGAAGTGTCCAAGGCCAGGGACAGGGTTTGAAGTAACCTGGTCTAGTGGAAGGTGTCCCTGCCCATGGTAGGGGTTGGAACAAGATGATTTTCAAGGTCCTTTCCAATCCAAACTATTCTATAGGTCTGTATACTAAAATTGTGCCAATTATTTCTGTTTAGACCTATTTTGTATCTTCATTGAGAGATAAGGTTAGCTAAATACTATATTTATTTTTGCTTTAAAGTTTATTTTCAAGTCTTGCATAGTAATGTCCATTGAGCTGTGGTAAGTTTCAGAGTCAAGACGACTTCGCTTCCCCTTTAAAATGAGCACTGCACCCAAGAAGAGGTATGAAACAGCACTCTATTTAAAGCCGCTTAGAACATCTATATTTCAGCTTCTCCAAGGAGCTTAAGATGTGTTTCCTGTGTGATAGTACTCCTTAACAATTCATAGCTTCCATATCAGGAGACTGCAAAAAACAAGCTTATTTTTCATGACCGTATTTTAGCTCTTCTCTCAGTAGAATATACAGAATTTCCTCCTCCCACTCCAAAATAATTGGCAACTGCAGGGCAAAGTCTTCTTTTCCTGTAGCTGTACACTTTATATGTTATCGCTGTCTCTCATGAGTTTTGTGGAATCCAGGGTGATACTGCACAAATGGCATGTGGTCCTTCATGAAAGCCACCAAATTCTCACCTCTCAGGGATTTCCAAGCACTTATTTTAGGCAAAGATGCCTGAAAGAGCAGACATACTCACTGAAATGGTGCAGACTGTCAATGGTCATTAAGTTTTTATCCTTTACAGCATCCTAAGAAAAGTAATATTTATACCTGCATTTTGCATTTCTGCTCAGAGAAAGCAGCACTGCTGGTAATGAATAAAGGATGAAGAACATGTAAATTTTAAAGGCCAGGTTGCTTCAGAGATGCTTCCTGTAAACTTTTGTAAGGAGGTTTCCAGAAGTGGAATGACTTCGCAGAAATTAGTTCTGCAGTGGAAAGATCGTATTAGATGTAGCTCTAATTTTGTGTAAAATATATCTCCTTTTATATAGGTTGTAGCTGCTCCTCTGCTTTGTTAGTTGGTCCCCCATAATGTCAGCATTACCTCTAGGTCATGTGCCATAAAAAACAACTGGGCAAATGAAGCAGTTCATGTCCATGGCTTGGGAAATGCCATGTCCTGGGTCTTGTGGGCCGAGATGAGAATCACTTGCTTTTTGCAGAGCACATACTGGTTTTGACCAGAGTTGCCTTGCCTTTTGACAGGCTTTGCTGGTACTCCAGGATACCTTTCACCTGAAGTGTTACGAAAAGATCCTTATGGAAAACCTGTGGATATGTGGGCATGTGGTAAGAAATTACTCTGGAAGTCATATTCAGTCCACTGTAAAGTGTTTTAAGGATGAGAAATTATGTCCGGGGTACATTATATTCTGCATCAGAAAACAGGTATTTAATAAAATTCAGTATTAATTTCTAGTAGAGGTCATTGGATTTTTTGTTACTCCACAAGCCTTTTTTTTAAAATTATTTACTAAGTTGTGTTATCATGGCATTGTTGGCCGTGTCTGCACAGCATACTTTCAAAAAGTATTAAATACTCCAGGTGTATCATGTCTAATTAGTTAGAAAACACAACAGTTCATACTGTGAGCTGAACGTTTAGTTTTGGTTCACAAGCAGCCTAAAATTTGGTCTGATCAATATACCCCAATTGCAGGTATAATGCAAAATTAAATGTTTTCTGGAGTACAGAGCATTTACTTTATCATCCAGTTCTCGAAACAGTGCGTTCTGAGGTACCGGCAAGTGGCAGCTACCCAGCTGAGAACAATGGCTGGTTTCCTTATTTTACTTCTACCCACACTTAGTATGTGGTTGTATTCATGGAAGCACTTTTCTTTAGTCACAGGGAATCATCTCAGACTAGCAGGTGGTCTAATAAATTTCCTATTGACCAAATGCAGAGGAATTTGAGTTTCCCAAATTTGCTTTGCATGAGAATAGTTATAACACAATCTTGCAGTGTACAGGCCATGATAAAACCAGAAGTAAAAAATGCATTTTCCTAGAATATCCGGAATTGTGGAATATTATTTCTCCAGCTAGATAAACATTTCCAGTGTTCCTGAACTGATGTTGTGTCAAATGCTCATTATTGCCCTTGTGTTCTGTAAGACATCACCTTGTGAACCCCACTTTTACTGTTTTCCCCAGTATGAAGCACAGCATTCTTCAGTGTCTGGGATGATACTCAGGAGCCTTTTGTTTTACATGGTTGTTGGGTGCAAAATTAATTTCTGGAGTTTGTTTCTAGACAGCCCTTAACACTGGTGTGAATTTTCTGCAGGAGTCATTCTGTACATCCTCCTGGTGGGATACCCCCCCTTCTGGGATGAAGACCAGCATAGGCTTTACCAGCAGATCAAGGCTGGTGCTTATGATGTATGTACCCTACTCTGTCTATTCAGTTATTTATAATTGTACCTCTAAGTGGTACTTCCCTAGAGGGAAAAGTTAAGTTATGAGCTGACGATACAGCGCCGTATGAATTTTGCAGCATCATCTAATCATACTATGTTAAACAGACAAGAGGCTGTTGTTCATCAGATTTAGGTAATTTGTAAATGATGATGAGGAAAAGACACAGCCTTATCGTTTTTAAACTCTTACTGGAATCCAGTACTGGAGCCTTAGGTAAAATTGTGTAAAGATTGTACAAGACAATATACACCTGTGTATTTTTTTCTGAAGTTCCCCTCACCAGAGTGGGACACGGTGACTCCTGAAGCAAAAGACCTTATCAATAAAATGCTCACCATCAACCCAGCGAAACGTATCACAGCATCGGAAGCACTAAAGCATCCATGGATCTGTGTAAGTAATTTCCACACGTTCAGCAGGATCACTTGGCAGACAAATCAGCTTATGGTTTGCTTCAGCATATAGTGAAGGTGTTTAGAGGATAACTTCTGTCCTTGTTCATGCAGCTGTGTAGCTCTAAACTGTAAAATTATAATTACACAGATATAGTCAATAGTGATCTATATTGAGATCTCAGCTTGGGATAAGAGTTTTGAAGAAATGAGCTCCTTTGCCTTTGACTTTGTTGTGCAGAAGTTCTGTGCTAAAATTAGAGTGTTATTTTAAATTCTCAGTGAAAAGAAAGTGCAGGAAAGTAACTTTGAGTTAGATAATGCTTCGCATCTTCATTTCCCTGAAATCATTCAGATAAGCATGAAATGTGCAGGCAGGGAGTTAAGGGAATTCTGAAAAGTCTGTTTGCAGGTAGCCGAGGCTGCCTGGCTGTTCCTGGATCCAGGACTCTTCTCCTGTTGTCAGTATATTCCACAGAGTGTCTTTTCAAGTGGACTTTATATATGGAAAAGGCTGAGTAAAATGAGCACGATGGGATAATCAGACTAGGTAGAAATTAAAGGCCCAAGTTGTGGACCATGAGTTGTAATATGTGTGTTGTAGAGTAAGCAAATTGCTAAACAGCTGTCTGGGTGGCTTAAAATGATTCTTTTCTTCTTCTCTCAGCAACGTTCTACTGTTGCCTCTATGATGCACAGACAAGAGACTGTAGATTGCTTGAAGAAATTCAATGCAAGAAGAAAACTAAAGGTAAGAATGAAAACTTCTGCTTGTGTTCTGTGTGCAAAACGAATGCTCTCTGTGCACAGTTTTTCTAGAATATTATTCTTAAATAACCTATTGATAGAAGATCAGCTTTTGGCTAGAAGATCTTAACTTTTTTATAAAAGTGAATAGAATTTAGCTTTTTTAAAAATTCAAAATAATATCAATCCTCTGTATTTAGACACACTGAAAGTATTATGTTGAAGGAAAATCCTTAAGGTTATTCTTCTGAATTATTCTTTGCTTTTTCCTGGCCAGACAGGATAACTTTGGAGATGTGAACTCGTCTAATGTGCACATTACAAATAAGCTCCTATTCCTCCCTAAAAAAAAAAGAATCTAAGAACGATAGTAAAGTCTCCTTCATATTCAGCCATGTACTTTGAATAATTACTGTGCCTCTGAATACTCCTGGCCTGTGCATTACATACTGACAATTGGTAAATACTTGAGATTGTCAAGGTGGCTGATAGATTAATTTAATTTAATTAAGATTAAATTACAGTTTATGCACTCATGACATGGCATGTGAGAGGTAATGCACAGATAATCCATTCTTTCCAGGTTAATTCAGTAATTGGTGTAATTTACTCGTGTATTTTCCTTTTTGTTGTGTTGTGTTGGCATTCGGAGTTTTACACAAGTGTGATGCTAATTTGAGAAAATGTGTGTGTACACAGGGGGCCATTTTGACAACAATGCTGGCTACCAGAAATTTCTCAGGTATGTTCATTGAGCTCCACATTAATGCAGTCTTTATATTTTGATGTCTGTGAAGGCCGAGATCTAATTAGGATTCATTCAGGAGCATTTAAGTATGGTTTATGTTGTTTCCTGTGATGAAGCAAACAAGAATTTAGTCTCTTTGGGCCAAAGAAATTCTCTTGTAGGTGACAATCTGATTTTTCTGTAGAATTTGAGCTCCTTCCCTGCTTTTTGATTATTACCTATCAAAAGACAGGCAGTGTTTTCATGCCTATTTTGGTGCAGGAAAATTGAAAGTTATGCATGTAGCTCCACATGCATAAGTATCACCAAACAACGTTTAGAACTTACATATTTTTATATATGTGAAAGGTCATTCCATGATTCTGTTGCATCCTGTATTTAAAATATAATCAGTACACATTCATTTCTTTATTGCTTTGCGAAGGAGTAAGAAATGCAGTAACATGAGTCCTCATTTTCTTTCTAATGCCCAGCAGTGCCTAGCTGGATGTAAGGATAGTTATTTCCTCTTTATGAAACAGTTTTGTCCTGATGACTCTGGAGATTTAGATCTTACACCAAACAAGTTCTAATAGCAAAAGCTGAAATACATTTGCAGTTAGTAGAATTAGAATTGTCCTCAGTAGTAGAATTGCCAGAATATTGATGCTGTTGAATTTTTCGTTTTGCCATTTGAGATATCCAGTGAATAGTGAAATAGAACGCCAGATTTAAAAATCAGTAATTTTACATATCCTCCTACTCTGTGATGTAACTGTTGGAGTGTAACATAAATTACTGTATAGACAAAAACATAATAATGCTCTGGGCATGTTTTGAATAATAATAAGCACTGACTCATCCAAAAAAAAATTACATAATCATGAATGCAAGAACAACTTGTTCAATTTGCATAGTACTTGAAATACAATTTCTTTCTGAGTTAAGTTCCCTTCTTTAATACACACCTTAACACAGAGGACTACATTTATCTAAATTACCTCGAGTTAGTGCTTAATGAATTCCAGTGCCTGCCAATTCATTTAAAAGGTGGGAAGGCTGTAGGCTGCACTTCTTGTAAAAATGAATTACTGTTAAATATGAAACAAACAAATCATTCCTCATCCCTTTTCATAACTGTCACTGTCTATACATGTAAGGATCAAATTCAACTTCCATGAGCCAGAAAAGCTGAAGTAGTTTTAAAACAGTATTTCAGCATGAAAAGCAAACAGGGTTTTTGGCTTTTTTTGGATTTTTTCATCTGTCATCTCTTGTTTTACACCATAGCCACCGGTATTTTTTTCTTGATGACATTTTATTTTTTCAGTTCCTTTATTCATTGTATTTCATTGCAAAGCATGCTTATGAAGGTCATTTGTCCATAATGATGTGGTTATAAAAGTGTTTTATTTTCCTTTTTTTCTTCCTTTTATGTGGAATGTATATTTCTTGTGAGGTAAGACCCTCAGCACGTGAAAGGAACATCTTTTTTCTCTTCTCAATCCAAACTGCTGTTTGTCCTCAATCACTTTAATTTCTACATGTTGTCACAAACCATTTGTTTCCAGTCTGCTTTCTGGCCTAGTAGCGCTGCCTTAGGTTTTATTTATAGCTCTTGCTTGTAGTTGCAAGAAATCTCTCATTGTGGGCTTAATTTAGAATATGCTGATTGCTTTGCTCCTGCAAATTCTTTAAATATTTAATTTGTATGCAGTATCTGTGATTAAAGAAAGATGAATCCAAATACTAGTAAAAATACATTTCAGGCCAAACCCGGCAGAGTCCCAGAATACGTCCTGTAACATGCAGTACTGCATAGTAATCCACCCTGGGCACATTCTGAAGGATGCACCGGCAGTGCCACACACGCAATAAATACTTGGTGTTACTGCTTGTGGTGCCCTCATTCTACTGCCTCCCATTTAATTGTTTACATAGAAAGTGTAGTGTTTGTCAAGCGTTAAAAGAGCTCAGAAGTTTCGTGCACAAATTTAGGAAAAGGACCTACAGCAGCCTGTAAGAATTAATTTATGTTTTCCCATATTTTTAAGGGTGTAAAACAGGCTTTGAAAGCAATTAACTTCTGGGGTTTTTTGTCCTTAGGTTTCAGAAATATCTCCTTCCCTTTGCTTTCCCTAAAGAAATTCCTGAAGTTAATGGAGTGCCCATAATATTTGTGGTAATGTAAAAATCTAAGGCCCTCTTGCCTCAGGTCCTAAAAGCACACATTGCCACAGGGAGTGTCCTATCTCCAAAGTATGTGGAGAACAATTTGGTTTCAATATTTACTTACATGTTTCTCTAAATAAAAACATGCAGTGGTCCTGCTGTACAATAAAGGCAATTTTATTTTTGTTCATTTTAGCTGTAAGACATGGCTCTGTGGGAGTTCTAATGGTAGTGTTGGCTGATGTCCGTAATTATTGAACTGCGTTTGGAGGGCTGATATATTAGTGAAGTTAGACACATCAGCCTGGCTTCACTTCCCAGGGTTTGTTTCATGTAAACAACACAATAATGGACATTAGTCATTTCTGTACAGTTGCTGAGGTGATCCTAGATTTTCTGTGATGTAAAATGAGCACTTACTGCAGTTGTAGCTCGAAAATGAGCCACAATTACAAGAATTAGCTTTAAACATAAACCACATACTCAGTAACTCCAGTATCCTGAGCCAGTCAGAGCAGCCTTGGGCATGCAAGGTCCAGTTGGTTTGGGGTTTGGTTTTTGTTTTTTTTTTAAGGTAAGGATGCCAGTAATGGTGAGAGCTCCATGTCAGGACTGTCTCCCTTATATATAGAACAGCAATTTCTTGCAATCTAAGCTGTGGAACACTTTTTGATGGGAAGATTGTGTCATAAACAACAATAAAACCCCAATAATGCCAGGCTTGTTGTGTAATTTATTACTCTTCAGGTCTTTGGCAGTGATTCATGAAGCATTTACGCTTTAGTGAATAGTTGATATGGATTTGGTAGGTCAGCCAGCACATATTTCTGCTGTGAATGTTTTCAGGTTCAGAGCTGTGCTGTGCTTGTTTGCATGTTAGCCTTCCAAATTTAGTAAATTGGAATTATTTGATGCTGGTTTTAAGTGGTGGAATTTAAAGCCTGACACGTGAATAACGTTATGGCAAATGAAATTTTGAAGACATTTGATCCGTGTACAACATGATTCAGAAAATAGCAGGTTTTCTTCATTAGCAGCTGAAGCAAAGCCTAGAATTCGTTATTATTGACTCATGGGGAGCAGCTCTCCGAAACAACCCTTCACTGGCAAATCGTCCTTCCCCTCTTCCTTGCAACTGTGCTGCCCTTTCACGCAAGCAGGCTGATGCTGTCATGGTGGGAAGTCCCCAGAGGGGGATTATGGATATGGATACCCTCATTAAGATACCAGTGGGCTCTGCAGACACCTGGTCTAAGTCCCTGCCATCAGAACAATGAGAGACCAATCAGAACCTTTCCACAGTCGTATCTAACTATCCCCATCAACAAACAGAAATACATTGCAGTTTAGAAAGTGATATATCCAAAGCTGCTGCTTTTACACTCACCCTGCTTCCATTTCCTCTCTGCCACCCAAGGAGCTCTCTCCTTGTATAAGTACAGTCAACCTACAGCTTTAGTCAATGGAAAAAGATGTTTGATAATCCTAAGGATTGGGAGTTTCCTAAAGATTTCATTCCCCATGCTCAGAGAAATAAAAGGAGGAAATAAAAGCTGAGGACATACCTGGAGCTGGGAGGCACTGGGGATTTGCTGCACAGCTGGGTGACCTCAGGGGAACCACCTGACTTTGAAATTATTTGTCTTATTTTACAGCAGCCAAGAGTTTACTGAAAAAGCCGGATGGAGTTAAGGTAGGTTCAACACCTGCTTTCAATTTCAGAGATTCACTCTTAGTCTCCACCTATCTGTAACTCCTGCCAGGTTTTAGAATTGATTATTACTATTTGTTTCCTTCATAGAATCTGTTAGTAAGTGCTTCTCACTAGCTATTTGGAGTGGTTAAAGTTAGTAGGTGAAGCTTAAAAGTGAAATAAATACTTGAAAAGCCAGCATTAAGTAAGCAGAAGATAGAAAACTACTGGAGAAAATGCTTTTTCTTGCTTTTTTAATGAAGAATGATTATGTAATGAATGACTCAAAGTTACCAATTAACTTGTAAATAATGGTTTGGTGGTGGGCTTTTTAGACATCAGTGTTTATGTGCAGCTCTGTTGCCTCTGTGTTTCCCCTTGACTTTCCATTAGATTTCGTGGAAGACCAAAAGTGTACGGTTAGGCTTGGCTCCACATGAGGTGTGTTCTGCCAGATGTACTTGCTATATTTGGCAGAACTTGAGGGGTTTACTGTCTCAGATCAGCTCATCCTGACTAAGAGACCTTGCTAAGAAGGGAACATTTTGGCAGCTTTTTCGTATGTGATTTAGAGCTCCTGTTCTCTCGTCACCAGACCCTGCAGGAGGAGAGATGCTTCACAAATGAACGTTCTGCATAAATACTTTGGAAAAAAAAACAGGAATAAAAAAACACTCAGCAGAAAATATGTTTCGTTTTTTTTCTCAGAGGACTCTTGAAGACTAATACAATGCCTCAAGCTTTCATTATAAGATTCAAAAGATATTCTTCTGTGCTGTGTGTTTACTCAGAAGGGTGTCTTTGACCTGAATTTTAATTTTCTATTTAATCTTAGTGTCTTACTTTAACAAAGTATTATAAATACTTGCTTAAATACCAGATTCACAGTGTATTTGTGCCTGCTGTCTGACATATGCACACTTTTCTCATCAAAAAAATCTCAAGCCTGACCTACAAAGAAATGAGTACAGTACCATTTCAGTGCTTCTCACTGCCAAGCAGTGGATATCCCAGTCACATGGAGAAGCACACATTTGGAACTATTCTGTCACTGCTGGAAAACCCTGAACACGTTTCATTGCAGAATAGATAAATTTTATGCACTCTCTCTGACCAATTTTCCTTTTTAAATATCATTCCTCCTACAGGTCTACAATGCTATTTGTTCTGTCGCAATCTCGATTATAATATGGGAAACAATGGTTGCCAAAATTTTGCCTAAATTGCACTTGTTGGGATACAGTTCTTTGGTTTTCAGCACACGTTATGTGTCTGCTGTTAGTCTGCATGGTCATGTGGAGCAAAGGGAGTAAATGTACATCTGGGGAAGTCTGTTTTTGTCGTTTCTGTTAATTGGGATGCTGTTATTGAGATACTCCGTAGCATTTTTTCCACCCCTTCCAACAGCTGTAGCTGTCTTATTTAAAAAAAAAAAAAAAAGCCAAAAGAGAAATATACTGTACTCCATGCATTGATACTGCAAATCCAACCAGTCACGTTTTCTTCTTTTCCTTTCTCTCTGACTGGTCAATTCAGAAAAGGAAGTCCAGTTCGAGTGTTCAGATGATGGTGAGGATCTTTATCGACAGATTTTTTTTTCCTCCTGTGAAACGTTCACACTTAGAAATCAAACAGTTGCATTTAGCTTTGTTAACATACTGTGAGAACTGCAAGACTTTAAAGTACAACCTTGTGAATTTTAAGCCTGCAGTTGCTATATGCCATCCACAGAGAATCGTTCAGCCATTCTTTCAAGCAAGTCTTAACTTCTTTTTATCCTGGGGACATACAAAAACAAAAAAGTAGATGTAACATCAGCCAATGCAGCTGTTCTTAGTAAATAAGAATAGTAACAAAACAGTAATCTTATAACAGCCTTCTCTTCATTTTTAAAACATCTTATTTTAGAAGCTAATAGTATTAATATCATAAAATGTAACACAAAACATGTTGCACAGTGATACGGTACTGCATTAATCGAGCCACTGTAGCACAAGATGCCATACTAAATGCTCAGGAGTAAAAAAGCCGATTTCCCAGCCTTTCCACACTAGAGTTTCCCAGCCAGCTTCCTTCACAGCTCAGGGCTGTGTCCCAAGATGTCCCAACTGACAGTCTCAATAACTTCTCCTCCTCCTCAACCTACTCTCCAGTCTTGTGTTCATTTGGCCTCCATGACCCTACCTGGTAACTTCCTCTATTGCTGTTTGTGATGGTTTTGAATGTGACCTTTAAGGTGTTCATGAGGATGGGCTCTGCCTGCTGCTGCTGCTGCCAGCAGAGAGAAGGCAAACAGCCCTCATTCGCACCTTTCACTGGGAAGCCAACTCTCATTGGAAAGCAAAAGCTGCTGGCCAGGTGTGAGCAGCCTTGCCATTATGTAGGTAAATCCTCTGTTCCTTGGGTGAATATAGAATTCCAGTGAGAGGATCCATGGTGTCCAAAGGAGGGGCACCAGGAAGGTGCAGTGTGGATGTTGCCAGGATCCCAAACCTGACGTCTGTGTTAACTTTTTGTTACAGAAGTACCATGTGAAAGATAAAGCCCCAAGATACAGGCTTTGTTCGTTAAAATATTTTCATATTCTGTGGAAAAAAGGCCAATAATAATTTCTACAGTCATGCCCAGCTGTTTGGAGAGTGTGTGTGTGTGTGTGTCTGTCCTGCACTACTGTCACACCTCAGAGAGTGACTTTTGGCAAGCAGTGCAGCACTAAAACGTTCTCCGTCTTCACAACAAACAGAAGGTCACTGGTTAAGCACAAATTAACTTTAAAGTAACTGTTTCATATGAAAATACTGTAATCCTTCTGGAGTTATTTCCCTTTGCTGTTAAAAATACATGCAAAATGCACCACATGTTCATAGATTAATATGTCTCTGTTCTATGAGAGAGAAAACACGTACAACTTATTGCTGTTTTCTCTCAAAGTTTCAAAGGGTTTTACCAAGTTCTGTTTACATGGAAGAAATAACTGTATTTTGAATCACATTCTCTCTCTCTGTTCCTAATGAATGCTGGATTCTCAATATCTTGCTGAAGAAGTTTTGGATAGATTTCCTGCAGTTTTCAGCAGTAGCTGTTATGAATATTGTTTATTTTCATAGGGCTTCCACCAAGGGACTATGGACCCAAGCCTGTTCTCCTTACTCAGGCAAAATTGGAATTGAACCTTGACTAACTGTTTTCCTTATGTATTCAACCAAGAGCACTCATTTGGGATGTCACTCGAGTTTTTGTATTAAGCTACTACTGAATAGGACTGTATGAAATCTGGTGAAATCTTCATTTCTTTCCTTATGCCTTTCCTTTTGCCTTTCCTTTATGTCTATATGCCTTTTTCTAAGGTCTTTTTATTCGTAGTTTCTCAACGACTATACTGTCACAAAAATACGAATTTGTAGTTATGCAACTTGATACGCGATTTTTGTCTTGCATGGAAGGTTTAGTTTATGCTGTCAAGCAGTCTTGTTTGTGTTCCCAACATTCTACAGTTCTCTTGTAGAACTTTCATTTACTGAAATGGGTGGGGTTTTTCTTAAAGTTTTTTCCTGAGTGAGGAGTTCAGGGTTCTGCCCATAAATATCAAAGCAGGTAAAATACTCGCCGATACTTAGATCTCCCCATGACAGACTTTATGCTCAAAGGTGTTTGTTCTCTCCCTGTCCTGACTTCAGACAATCCTACAGCTTATAGCTGTAATTGTGCATAGAGAAGTGAAATTTATTTGGCAATAACTAGGCCAAGTCAGGGCATAAACACTTGCAACTCAATAACTACTCATATGTGCTCTTAATGACAATTTCTGTAGAAAGACCATTGTTTAAAAAATAACTGCTCTTCATCCTCCTGCTGTAGAGCATTGTGAACTTTGCTTTTAAATCAAAGAAAATTATTTTTATTCTATATGGGAAAATGGTTTCTATCACAAGTGTTATTAAATAACATTTAGTGTCGACATAATAACTAACGAAACTACTTTATATTCTTCAAAGCCAGTTCAGTGCTGGTTAAAATAAGAAAATTTGCAGTCTGTAATTAATTACTGCAAATTCCGTTGACATTTCCATAATTTAAACATATCCTAAGTAAGATTCACTTCAGCTGCAGGCTCAGTTCCTGAAATCCACAAGTCAGCTGCCACGCCTGGCACAAAGTAAAATAAACATCAAAAAGTGTTGAGGACATGGAGTCTGTGAATTTCATTTCTTTCCCTTTGGTGAAGTTAATTTCAATTTTAGGAAAATCCATTAACAAAACAATTTCAGGCATTTCTTTCATTGCTTTGCACATTTATTACTAAGTACTATGACTAGAAGGTTCAGTAGAACTTGGTTTTTTGGATCGAAGTCTTTTCAGATAATCTGTATCTAAATACCCGGTTCTGCATGATGCTTTGGACCACCCTTGGTGAAATTAGACATGATGAAAATGTGCATAATATTTTTTCCTAATTATTGTTAGAGAAGAAAAAATACATCTTTCAAACCAGTTTTACAGTACTTGAATTTTGCTTCTTAGTGCATGTAAAAAGTGGCTCGCTACATTATTTTCAGTGTTTCTGTTCTTCCCATGCCCCGTGGTATTAATGAAAGTTAAACCTGAAAAAATGTTTTTAAAGGATCAGATACTTTTAAACATCCTGCTAAGCAGTTTAATTTGAATTAATATTTTGTACAGATAAAAGCCAGCAGGAGTAGCACTGTGCTAAGCTTAAGAAGTATCCTGATGACCTATATGTAAAGTTAAACAGAGAGGTGCTGATTGCTGGAGTAGGACTACAGCTACCGTAGTCAGAAACCTCACGCATCCAAGTCACAGTACCGGCACTGAGAAGCTGCCAATTATTTTCTGCTAAAATTAACACCAAAAAAGCTAAAGGGGCACCAGTCTCTTTCTAGCGTCAGTCGTATTTATTCCAAAGTGGAATCAGAAGCCAGTAGAACAAATTACAGGTTCTTGGAGAGCTACGAACAATCAAATATTATTTATGGTAGGGATAATCCATTAGAAATAAAGAACTGTTGGGTGCAGTGACTTAACACCATTGCATGTCACGAAATGGCAGTGGCTATTTAGGACTTCGTTCCAACCCGCATTAATTCTTTAGTCTTCTTAGACGTGCTTAGCTGCTACTTAAGGGCTCTCTGTTAAGTGTCTCAGATGAACTCATCCATCCCTTATCTAGGCCTTGGTGCAGGGCTCTGGCAGCCCTTGGGGAGGAGCTGCCAGCCAGTTCCCAGAGCTAGTGTTAGTGTTCCTGCAAGTTCCTAAGTTCATCTTTCTGTATTCTTTATTTCCATATCTATATCTATCTATAGATACCGATACCTGTCTATAGATGTTGTGTGCAGAGATATAGATACGGTGCCTACCGTGAGTTCTAAGGCCTGTCTGTTTCTGTTTTCTGCATACCTACAGATAAACAACAAAACCAACGTGGTAACCAGCCCCAAGGAAAATATTCCTACCCCGGCGCTGGTATACCTGGAATTTTCCTTCTCATGCTATCTGGAAGTTTTTGACTGTCTTCTGTTTGTTCTTCCTTTTTTTTTTTCTTTTTTGCTTTTTCATGCATTTACTCTGTTTGCTTTCTAAAAACAGGTTTTGGAAAACCTTTTTGTTTGAATTATGCTGTCTTTTTTTTGTGAGGAAGTCCATTAGAGTGTGTTTATTGACAGAAAATGTTAAATGGAAGCTGGATGCGGTAGAGTCGTAGCATTTGTAACTGTAGCTGAATTTTTTGCATGCTGTGCCAGAAAGTGAGTAGAATGTGCTTGGTGTTGCTCTTTGCTCTTTGCCTGATGACTGTTTCCACATTCCAATGCTAACCTTTTGCACCAACAAAATTTTTAAAAAACAGCTCTATTACTTTCTCTGCTTCGTCTTAGTTAAAGTATTGACATCCAGGAGAGCTAACAGGATTATTACTAGGCTGCCATAAAACAGACCTTATTCAGATTTTCATTCCGTATTTCGTGAAACTCAGCAGGACTTTGCAAGTTTTCTCTGGGATCAAGAGGCATCTAGAGCTGAACATTTTGCTTGTTTGTCTTCCATTTATATCAGCAGGAGACATTACTCATTAATAAGCTCCGTTAAGGACGTATTACAAATCGAAGTGATGTTCCTGGATGTTTACTGCAATCTTGCTTTTATTAATAGCCCTATTTCTAAGGCACCTGTGTATCACGGGGCTCACCAACATAAATGCCAGTGCCTAAGTACACTGTGTTGTGACCTCTTGTTTCCTATGTGCATATAAAACTTTGAAAATGGGGTAGTTCACACACATTTGGAGGCATTTTTCCTCTGGAATTTTTTGGGGCAGCTGGCACTGAGGCATACAGTAAGTACTTCCTAAGGCCCAGCCAGCAGGTTGCATGCAGGAGTTTATGGCAGTCTGTTCCCAGACAGAGCTGTGCCCGATGGTCCATGCTGAAAGCGTGCTGCCATTTTGAAGATTATTGAACCTTTTTTAAAGGGAAAAGGATTTGGGGAAATTACACTTTTAAATGACACAAAGATCTCTCTCGCTTGCTTTAATGCAGCTCTGCCAAGGCAGCCACTGGGGGCAGTCCATGAGTTCCAAACCACGGTGGTGTCTAGGGGTAGTCAACTCATCCGTAATCCTTATCAATTCCTCTGTGTTTCGATTTGATCGCTTCATGCTAATGCAAGCAAACACGATTAGAGAGAAGAGGTTACTAAAGCTTAAAGCTTTGTCGCTGCCCTGCCTGTCCAGGCTCAGACAGGACAGCATACAGAGCATTTGGCCTGCCCTTGTGCAGAAGAGCCTCTGCAGGTCCCCAGAGCTTCAAAGCCCTGCACACCCCAGTCCTGAATAAGGTCTCTGCATGCTGCTGCATTAGGTGAGATGGCCTTTTTTGCTGGCTTGCTGTTAAGGAAATCTGTGTTAGAGACATCCAGTTTCACCCCCTGGCGACAGTTAACATTTGTTTTAACTCTTGTCAGTGTTCAGCATTTGTGAGCTGGCTCTTCTTGCACTCCCTCACACCAATGAAAATGTATTTACCAATGGGAACTCTTTCTCTCTTTATTTTGTTCTTGCTCAGGAGCCCCAAACTACAGTAATCCACAACCCTGATGGAAATAAGGTATTCAGAAAGAATCAACTCCATCTTGCTTTTCCACACCACACATTCCATCCACTATTCCACAGCACAATAGGGCCGTTCCAAGAATTTGTGAAGGAAAATCTCATTCCTGCATTTGTTACACCTGGTGTCTCTTGAGCCTGTTTTCATCCATGTCCATCTGCTGCGTGCGTCCTGCTGCTTCTGAGCTCCTGAAGCTCTTGGGGGAGTCGGTAGCAATGGGCAGAGCTCGCAGCCTGGCTCGGGGAGCGGGGGGTCTCTCTCATTTCAGCCAAAAATGCTGCAGTCTAAGGGAAACCTAAGAATGCTGTTCTCAGAGCGTGGTGAGATGATCCCGGCGAGTTTTACGTGCAGTCGTCACCTCAGACAAAGATGTCATTTCAGTTTATCCCATCTGCTGTTTCTCAGCATGCTTACACACCGTGTTGTGACGTGTCTTTTGCACAGGACTTTGGTTTTCTTCCGTAACATCACTGGGCAGTTTCCAAAAAAATTTCACATTCCAAGTGACAAAGAGGTCTTTTGACTTGTACATGTTTTCTTCATGGTCTTTTCTTTTTCTCATGTATTGTGGTGTTTGCGTTTGGCAGCTGATCCCTAAATCGTGTTTTGTTTTGTTTTTTTCATGCATGGACTTGAAAAGGGACAGGAAATACCATCATTTATATATAACACATGTTCCTAGGTTTCCTGAGAAGAATTTATGCATCAACAAGAATTTCACTGTTTGCAGTGTTGACTTAATTCACGTTCCATTTATCTAGTCTTAACTCCCTGTGGTTGTTTCATAAGAGAAGGAGTGGCTCTGAGTGACAAAATAACGCATGCAGACATTCCTCAAGCATGGAAGTGCTGATGGTGTGTGTTGTGCTTGTGTATCCCGATCCTTTATGTCCCCTGCATCTGTCCAACACAGGACCTGTGTTTTCGTGTTACTACTCTTTCAGCTCCCCAAGTTTAAACCCATAGGCCCCGAGCAGCCTGTGTTTGAACAGCAGGCTGATCTTTATCGCTGAAGTCCACTAAAACCCAGAAAACCTAGATAAAATATTGGCATGACTACATCTACTTGATTTTATTACATAATCTCAGCAGCTAAGATACTCAATGTCCCAAAAGGTCACAGCAAACAAACGAACCACTTAATGCGGAGAGCTCCTTCTAAATTTATCTGAAAGACTGATCCTTGTAGTATGGCAACTGGAGTGGATGCTTCAGTGTTAGAGGCTACATCTGCCCTGTGAGCTTTGCATGGTGTTTACAACTTGTATTTGTGTGAGGTTTTTGTTCACTTGTAAGTACTTTATCTAATATTTGAAGTGCTAGAGCATGATACGTCCGTGTAGAGTGGAACGTCTAACACAGCCAGGGCAGGGACAGCATGGTGGCTCGTTCAGTTCTGTTTGTGTGTGAATTAATTCTTCTAGTTTGACTTACCAATGCACATTTGGGTTTTGAAGGTCTGAGTAATGCATTAGCCCTCTTGAACATTCCTTTGGCTCAGCCTTGTGAGGACACAGTAAATGATGGGCACTGGCAAATTTACCTTTTACTGTTTAATTGTAAAATCCTTTAAAGAATTAAATACAATACCGGTCCTGTCTCCTCTCCCAGATAAGAACAGATCAGTTAACCTTTTTTGTTACTGAGCTGCAAATAAAAAAGAAAAAATTAGTGTTTTACTTCTCAAGAAAGTATAGAGATAAAAAAACCATCTAGCTTAAAACTTTCCAGCTCTCTGAAGCTGTTAGATTTGACAGTGCCCTGTTGAATTTGCCCATTATATTCCATGTTTCGGGTAATTAAGGAAAGACTAAGATACAATATCCTTGCCTTTTTAAGTGCGATGGCTTATGAATAAACTGTCTGATAAATGAGTCATTCCTTTGCATGACCGGTTGGTTGAAGAATACTGCTACAAAGATGCCTTAATTTGTCAAAATTCTTACTATATGTTTATCAATTCTCCATCTCCTTAAAAAAAAAAAATCACAAAACCAGTATAAAAATGAGATAATCTGATCCAATATGCTCCAAATCACTATGAGACTTCTTTTGAATATACATTGCATAAGTCACATGAACAGGAAATTGGTTGTAAATTGTAGCTTGCAGAAGCTTGCATATTTAGAAGGTGGAATTCGAATGGAATGACTTATTTTGCACAGTTGGTTTAATCACTAAGCTTAAAATGGCAAGCTCTCCTGCTTGGCTGAGGTAAATCATACATTTCAGATGGACTTTGTACAGTTGGATGTTAAAGAAAAAAAACTTCCCTGTACATTCCTGTGAAGTAAAAGCATCAGAGTGCAGGGATTGTGTTTCTGTTCCCTCCTGTGGAGAATGGCAATGTTTGACATCCATTTCAGGTGGAAATGTCTCAATCAGTGTGTGACCATTTGTTTGTGAATGACATCCCACCCCGCTTCAAGGCTTTGCATGATTCCTGTAACTAATCCTGTCATTTTCCGAGGCACGCAAATAAGGTTTGGCTTGTTTTCTACATTCGACTCATATTTACTTCTCAACAGGAATCAACAGAGAGTTCCAACACGACCATCGAAGATGAGGATGTGAAAGGTATGATTTTAAGCTTGAAATGTTTGGAGAAGCAGTAGCATGAGTTTCGTGGTGGTATTTCAGTAGGTCATTAAACACAGAAACCCCTAATGTATCTTATAGGAGAATAGTGGTTTTCCTTTTGTAGAAGAAATTACTTTTGATATGTTTCGGGCTTAACTTTAACTTTTCCATTCCCAAAACACTGTTTACCAGGATGTTTTGGGATTAAGAGTATAAAGTTACTGCTTTTTAACTAAGATATTAGTTCCAGTAATAATAGAAGTAGATTACAAATGTCTAAGTCAGTGCTTTGTAGCTTTTACTTAGTTTATGTTTAGCATGCATTTGTGTTTTGGGTTTGGTTGTGGTTTTTTTCATGTCACCATTTTTATTTTTCTTCTGTTCAGATGCCAGTGTATTTTTTTGGTTTTCTTTTGTTCTGTCCATACACTTATTTTAATCTTCTTCCGTTCTTTAAAAAACTAACATCAAAACTTTTCTTATAAACGTAGTTTTGTAGCCTCACAGATAATATTTTTGTTTCCATTTTTTCCACCTCTAAATATTATGCTGTAATGCTAACGTGCCTACTTTAATAACATTGTTTTAAAGCGCAAAGGGCTTGAAAAAGGGAGCGTTAGGTTTGTGTATCTCTGATTCACAAAAAAGATTGGCTTTTGGCCTCAAGGAAAAACGGTATAGGTACAGGTGGCAGTAAGATAAAACAGGGAGAATGGATGGAACAAAGTAGTGGTGGTTTGAGTTAATGTGAAAGGAGAGAACAATTACAGGGGTCTGCAGCTGGTGCGTTGGAAAATACAGTGTAATTTACCTCTAATCATAACAGTTTGTATTTCTTCCTTCAAACTATTTTGTGCAGTTTAACAACTAAGCTTATTAAATGAATGATTTAATTATAGGGCCTCTGTGTGACGATATAACATGGTGTTACTACAGCAGGATTTTAGAAAATTCTGTCTGAAGCTTAGCACACAAAATTGTACCTGAGGGGGATACAACTACAAGGAAAAACAGCAATGAAAATAATTTGCCTAGTTCTTTTACACGATTCTGCAGTATCACAGTTAAGGGGTATATGGTATTCCCAAAACACAAAAGGGGGATCTTGCAGTAAGCACAGGTCTGAGGAACAAGATGCTGCTTGAGTCTTTCCCTGCACAGTGTACAGGGATTTCATTTTCTGTTTATTTAAAAGACAAATATAATCTCCCTCTTATTAATTGCTCGGGAACTTGCTTGTTTTTCACTTTTTAGTATTCCTTTCTCACCTCCCATCTTTCCACTGGAGGCTGCTGTTCATACTGTTTTATTATAAATTAAAGCTAACAGTGCCCCCAGGGTTTAATTTGAAGAATGATTCAGGGAATAGGCAGTCCTGCAACCCTGACGCCTATTATAAGCTCAAGCTTCCTGCTCTAGCAAAGCACTTAGGAAAGATTATTTCCCCCCTACACCAAACTTGACTCCTGGATGTATAATTTGTAGGGGAACAGTGAGAAAGCCGTCTCTTGTGAGAAACAGCCACTGGAGATAAAATACTGATAGGGACAAATGGATTTCAGAGGTAGGAGAGAGAATTCTCCAGGTCCTTACACGTATGCTCAAGATGACTCAAGACGTTTGTTGCCACGTTTGAGACCTAGAAGGAGTGTTTTCCACCTTAGATGATAAAGAACATTTAAACCTTTTGCTTTTCCTTGCAGCATGGAGTACAGCATTGGAAGAGGCTCCGTGCTTCCCAAGAAGGAGCAGGGGGCTGCGGCTGGAACTGAGCAGTAGTATTAGTGTGTTTTATGGCATTGCAGTGTGATCCACACCTCCCAGGGAATGGCTCTGCAGAGGCGTGCGGGTTGTGCGCGTTACTCCCGCTCCCGGTATGCCAACGCTGTGCTGGACTGCACAAACAGGACCGGGGCTCCTTCCTGCGTGCAGCCCACAGAGGCTGAAAACATCCAGCTGTGCATCAAAGGCTTTGTTTTTCGTTACTGATTTGCCTCTTTGCAGAGGTGCGGCTCACACGGGTCTGTGTGGGGTACAGCATCCCCGGCACACTCAAGTCTCATGTGCACTGTGGAAGTGGGTGCACGTGCCTGTGCCAAGTGTTACAAATGTTAGGATTCATTAAGGAGGGGAGCAATTAAAAATGTCTTGTATCACTTATCATAAATATGTCTTCAGGATCAAATTCTTACCTCCTGTCTGTCAGGAAGGCATAGAGCATTCTCTCATGTCAGGATTTTGCCCTGTTTTCACTTCTGAAGGCAGGTATTTAACTTCACGACAGTAAAATCAGGCTTACTTCTTATTTTTTATTTACTGAAAATCTTGGTATCTGTTACTTTGCCTTGTTTATGTATACATTTACCTCTTTTAGGACTGGAATATATTTCTTTTATTAGAAACAGTGCTTGGCAAACAACAGTGAGCTTTGATAACTCAAGGAATAAGCTAAACATATCATTTGAGACTGAAATGAATTGAAGCTGTAGTTCAGGTTCCTTGCTAAGATACATTTCTGACACTAGCCATCAATCATGGGCTTAATCTACATGACAGTGATCCCTCCTAAATATGACAGGAGTGGGCAGGAAGAACATGCTGAGAACTGGACTGTAGGCAATGCCTCCTTCTGGGATTGCTTGTGGGATTTCTGCTTCCTGTAGTAATGAAACTGGAACTATTGGGCAGCATCTCTGGGATATGTCTTTGATTTTCCAAGTAATGCTGTGGAATATCACCATTATTTTTGTCCACGGACTTTCAGAAAGGTGAGTTGTTAAATGTACCGTGAACAGAAGATCTGGATTTCTCATGGTGTCTTTTTGCCCCCAGAGACAAATTAACGAAAGCATTAGTAAGAATGATGCTTCCCAGTGGGAAAAATTGGTGAGTTGTAAGGCACTTACAGATTTGACAAATTGTGATTTACCTGTGCTGCTTAATACATCTGGAAGGTACATTGCTCTGAAATATTTCATATATTTGTAATTCATCTTATACCTGCTGGCTTAATTTTATTTAACAGTAGAAAGAAAGCAGTTTAAACTAGTTCTTTTGGAATATACATTCCTAAAAAACCATTCAAATTTCTAAGAACAATTTTTCTGAAGCTCTTTCAAGTCCCTGTGTATCTGAGTGCTGGATACAGGGGTGAATCTGCGCTGGCATCTGAACAGAGTCACTCACACCTTTACAACTGTTCTTTGGCACCCACACCGCCCCTGAAAGTCCATCATTAACATTGTTTGTGTGCTCAGAGATTTTCTAAGTTCTTGCTGCTTCTAATTAAATTATCGTTATTTTTCTTTTGGCCTTCTTTTTTTCTTCCTTCACATGTACTTGTCCCTCACACAGCTTTCACAAAGGAGGAGGACATGGAGAGGTTGAGTTCCACCCACCACTCCTCCTCTTCCATTGCTTCTTCATCCCACTGGTCACCACCCTTGCCGTGCCCCAGAGGCCGCTCCTGCTGCCAGTGCCTGCTGAGGAGTCTGATCACACTCTACCTCTTCATCTTTGTTTGTTCATATGTTGTGTTTCTTTCCATCAATTCAGCGGGCAAGTCCATGAGAAATGCAAACTCAGAGAGTCAATCGCTTGAGTCTGAGCTCTCCCACTCCACTCCTTCCTCTGTGCTATGTAAGTTGAGAGACTCATCTGTCAGATGATCTCCTTTGTCTCTCCTCCTCTTCCCTCCCCACCATCTGACAGAAGCTCAAAAAAGGTCTATGCTGTGATCTGCCTGATCTAGGAATGACCTGTGCTTAGGCTTCACGAAAGTAAAATTTTTTAGGTATTTTTTTCTTGTTATTAATTGTAAAAATATTTTCATCGCCTGTAACATCAAGATAAATAGGTCTGTATTTCAGAAAGCTGTATCTTGCAGGAGTAATCCTTGCAGTAGTTTTCAGCTTAGGGAGAGAGATTTGCCTCACCTCTTGCTTGGATCCTGGATAGGCCCTCAGCATTAATTACCTGTTACGTTTATTATATCAAATTCCTTTCTTGAGCATCCCCATTGATAAACCAGTCTTGAAGCTGCTGTGGCAGCTGCTAACTTGCAGCATTGATAGGACAACTGGAAAGTGTCCTCCTCCGCTCAGGAGGAGATCTGTGATGGTCAGTGACCAACTGACTGTAAAGGAAATCTCCAGTGTTAAAATATGAGAGGGGAAAGGCACTGTGTTGGTAGAATGTAAAAGACCTGGGTAGAGCATTGCTTGTTTATAAATGAACTCAGAAATTTTACAGAAATTCTGTAGAGGGAAGGGACCTTGTGAGTTGCAACAGGGAATGACTTCCTGGGAATGTAGGTTGTGCTTGCCGGATTCTGATCCTGCAGCCAGTGTCTGTTAGGGCAGTTGCACTGGTGGTAAGAATGGGCATTTGCACAGGTAAAAGTGAGATCCCGGCGGGCCCTTGGGAACATGGGCTGTGTGTTATTGGCATGAACCTTATTTTAAACTTGAGTGGAATTTTTGGTGGGGTTAGGTAATGCAGGTGAGAGAAACCAGTCCTGGAGAGGATGGGCTGTCTCCAGTCACAGCTGTTGCTGGGTAATGCCGAAAGTGTAGCTTCATTCTGAGGGAGGACCAGGAGAGGCTGTACCAATATATGGGTGAGTGTGTATCAGACTAGAACTATAAATACTGCCAGCACAAACTGCCCAGAACCTGGGAAAAGAGAGGAATTAATAGGAGAGATCTGGGCTGTGTAACACGGAGGGTTGCCACATCAGTAACACCTGCCATAAGGCTTTATTCCATCCACGGTGGATATCCACACAATATCCTTTATGTGTCCAGCATTTTCAGATATGAATGTTGGTGACCTCACATGTCCTGTTTTTCTGAACTAGTTGAGGGATCAGGCAAGAGCACAGTTTAAATAAAAATGTGCACAGCAGCAAATCTTGTTAATGTCTCACTCATCAAGAGTTCAAACATCATTTCTGGCGACAGCAGCCAGATTCCACGATGAAAGTAGCCTGTTGGGAAACCACAGTGCAGTGTCTTGTAAGTGCAGTAACCATGATGCAGCTTTGATCTGAAACTGTAGGTGATTTGTCGTTGAAAAATAAATATTTGCCAACATTTGCTATGCTGCATAAATATTAGTGTACCTTTTTTGTATAATCACATAAGGAGAGAGCATCTTTAGACATAATTGATTCCATATAAATAAAATATACTATGTATGGCATGTGACAAGTTGCTTAATATTAATTGAAATAGACACGTTAATTTTATTGGATCTGTTTTGTCAGTACAGGGTGGAAAAGTTCTGGGTTAGTTTTTCAGATATTTGCCTACATAGCTAAAGAATTCAAATTTTTTTTAGGACAGTAGCAGGCTTACCAGTTTTTAGATAGGGAGAAGATACCTAACCTAAAATAGCCTAAATAATATTCTGCAGATCATCCATCCATGTCATAATTCGATGAACCAGAGTGAGTCTTTGGAATCAGCAGGCTCTAGGAAAAGGATGTACATGAGAGATAACAACTCAGATATTTTAGTCCCTGTCAAAGTTTAAGTGTGGGGTAAGAGATAAGTGCTGGTCTTCTGTACACTGAATCTTGATAAACTTCTTAAATGAGAAGTCCCCTGGAGCATGCCTTGTCATCTGAGGGTCTAGGTGGGTTTTGTGTAGATCTAAGACCCAGTTAGTCATTTATTCATGCAGTCTTCTCTTCTCTTCTCTTCTCTTCTCTTCTCTTCTCTTCTCTTCTCTTCTCTTCTCTTCTCTTCTCTTCTCTTCTCTTCTCTTCTCTTCTCGGAATATTTGTGGCAGAAATTGTAAGAAAATAATCAGCAGAGCATTTGTAAATATTGGTGTGATCAGAATCATTTGGAAGAACATTGTGTGACGTTTAGGAGTCCATGCTGTAAAGCTGAATGAAATCTGGTACATCCACACAGTCAGAACTTGTTATACAACACAGGATAAAATTTCTAGTCTCTTCCTGTTTCTTTTCAGACTTCAGTAATTTCCAGAGTATGGAAATAACTTGACTGGCTGTGTGCTTTCCATTTAACTGCTGTTTGTTGGGCTGATGTTCAGATGGGAAGTGAAGCTGGGTTCCCCCTGCTGTGCCATTCCATTTTAGCAGACCACTGTCACCTTGATACCAACTGTCCTGTTTTAAAACAACAGCACAACCAGTAGGATTTGTCTCCCCAGATTTAACCCTCCTCCACAGTGTAGAGATCTGTGTTTGAGCTAGTTGTCTAGACTCCCTTTAGCCAATGCAGATAGGTCAGATGAGTCACGCTTGTCTTAAAAATCTATTTTAGGATATGATGAATTGTGCTCTGAAAGTGCTGATTTTTCTCCCTTGACTGTAAGGGAAGGGAGTTGAGAGAACAAACTCACTTGTCTGTACTTACACACGTCCGAAATGTTGTGAGTTTAATCCAGTCTGAGGTGTACTGAGATAGGTAGCTAAGAGTACTGAGTTGAGAAGTTTTAAGGGTTTTTGCCTTGAGAAACATGTGAGCAAGTTAGAAGCGAAATCATTTTAATCATCTCCAAGTGCATGTGCAAATCTGGAACAAAAATACCTTGTTCTTCTGGAAATGTGCTTCACTGCTTAGCCATTACAGCAATGACACAGTCAGTCATCTGAAGGGTTGATGGCAGGAGAAAGATGTTCCAATATCTGAGTGAAGCATAAAGTGGTTTAAATTATTATTTTCACTGGTGTCAGTTTTGAAAAACATGATGGGTAATATGGTGGTCAGGGAGTTACAAGGGTTTTTTTCTTGTGTGTCATAAAATGTGAAGTTTCTGGTACAGATATTTCTGAAGGCTTCACTTTAACATATCTACAGCTCATTTTTATATTGCACCTTCTCCCTGCAATCAAAATAC
This sequence comes from Ifrita kowaldi, assembly GCA_013398055.1. Lineage (NCBI taxonomy): Eukaryota > Metazoa > Chordata > Aves > Passeriformes > Cinclosomatidae > Ifrita > Ifrita kowaldi. Next base: position 662,617 of record VZRS01010437.1, read on the forward strand.
CAATATGTCATGTCTATGTGGTTCTTACAGATTGAGTTTATAAATATTTCTTGGGGCTACAGGAAAGGGAAAAAAAATCCGCAGAGTTCCTTGCTGGAAAAACAGTTCTTGCTTCTGTTTTGTACTTTTGTTTTCCTGTGATAAGTTGATTTCATTACCTGGGGAACTGCTCCTTGTAGGTTTAAAGTATTGATAGTGTTAGATTCTTTTTGCTTAAATGGTGTTTCTTCTCATTTTATCTTGTCTAGATATTAGTGTTAATGGTGGTCTTCAATTTTGAAAGATTATCCCTCATCCTGTACCTGAGCAAGGAAAAAAGATAGTGAAACATAGCTAGAGATTAATGACTCATTTAAGGTTAACGTATGTGCTACAGCAGTACTGCAGAAATCATTTTAGCCAGTGATAGGAAATGTTCTTGTTTGTTCTTTTTCTTATTATTTGGTCTTTTTATAGCTCTTCTTCATAATATTTTTGTTTGAACTGCCTTTGTATTAGTCATATGCCTACTCACTTGCCAAAGCAGGGGATTTGATTTTTTTAACTGCTAAACCCCTATTAATTACCATAACTCCTTCACCTTATGGGGTACCGGTGCTCTTTAAGGAGCAGCTCCATGGTCTTTTCTGTAATGTATTTACTTCACCCGTATTCTGAGCAGAGAACGTCAAAGCCACCATCTTCTCCACACAAGTTTGCTATGTCTGCAGTCTGTTTCCTGATTGGTTTTCAGGAAAATGGCTCAGCACCTTTGACTTCTGTCATCAGTGTTCTTCCCTTACATCTTAGTCATTTTAAAGGCACCAGGTGTATTTTTGCTCAGTTATCCTTTGTGTACAGAGTATATAATTTCATGCTGTGGAGAAAGCCATTGTCATATTCTAAGAAACTATAGATGGATCAGGCTTTACTTTTTGAGATTACTTTCACCACACTCTGTAGAAAAAGTAGCTGAACCAGTTTTACCACAATCTCATTACAGCTGTCAGTTTTGTTTAGGAAGTTTAGTTTCTTTAGTTTTATTTAGGGAGTCCTGACTGCACATCAAATGAAAAGTATAATAGCATGAAATTGCCACTGTACATCAAACAGCATAATTGTCCTAGAATTCAATACAAGCCAAGTTTACTACTGGATAAAAAAATAAATAATGAAAAAATCAAATGCAAATGGTGATTGTAAGTGACAGTTATCTGGCAGATGGGAACTGGCCAGATGCCTCTTCCCTAATGCTGTGTGTTGTCCTTGCATAGTTTGGAGTGTGTATTTAGATGGAAATAAAAATTGGAAGTGTTGAAGAGCGCATGTTGGATGGAGTCCATCAAATTTATAATGAAAATTTCATAATTTTCTTACCACTCTTAAGAACTGGCAGTTATTCCTCAGATGCTGTCTGCAGTAGCAGGACACTCTTCCTACCAATACCATTTCACCTTAGTTTATCTCCACTGCCCTCCCTATTTCTTCCTTTGTGCTCAGGGTAAGTACAAGGATTTGACTGGGTGCACGTGGCCACCAAGTCACAGCTGTATTTTCCTTCTGCTGCTTTCCAGTCTCCTTCCAATTTTCTGTTTGTTGTATTTCAGTTTTCCCGTCTCTTTTCTCTTCCTTCCTTCCTTCCAGGTTAGACCTCTGCTTCCAAGACAATGAAGCAGAAACACTTTTGGTCTCTGTTTGTAGTCTGTTTCCCTGCACCCCCACAAATACCCACATGAAATAGCTAAAAACCATCAGGAGGAGGTTTGTGTAAAATCACAGTGGCTCCTGAGTATTTTAATTAGTCTTTGATGTCTGCTGTTATTTCACACTTCCTTGTTCTTGTATTGAGTAAGGGCTGAGAACAAGGCAAAGAGTTTTGCACAGTAGGATAAATCAGTTCTGGAACTCCACTCTCTGAATTGTGCTCCACTTCTCCCTTTGGCTCACTGCCAATGAAAATGTCAGATCACTACGTAGGAAGAAATGTAATTTTCTAATATGTGTGTAATTGGGTGTTGCTGAAAGGTGAGAGTAGCATAGTGACTTTCATAGAGCTTCATGTGGTGCTTGTGATTTTGTAGAAAAATTGAGGACTGAGTTGAAAGGCAGATGATTTGGCAACATGTTCCTGTTTCTGAGAGTCTGCACTGGGAACTGTGAAGTCTTTCCTCAAGTGCTGACACCAGTGCTGGAGTTGGATGCTGATTGATTGGATGGAGCCAGCGATAACTGCTGTAATCTCCTTTGCTGGCTCTGCTGGCCTCTAGAGCTTCCTGATGGATGTGTTTTACATCCCATGGATACATCTGCAGACGCAGCTCTCCTGGATGTTAGTACAGCCCAGAGAAACTTTGCTGGAACCACATTCTGCAATATTAGGTGGCTTCTGTCAGAAAGCTTAATGAAAGCAAATGTTCCACTGCAATCTAATTTTGGAACTAAAACCAGGAAAACCAGCAATTTGGCAACACAGTTCAATTTCTCCCTTCTGGGGTTGATGTAGAATTATATCTTGTATATCTCAGCATCAAAGGTACCATGGTAAAACTCGGGAAAGGCATGACTGATGTTAGTGAAAAAGGGAATATTACCAATTGTCTTGAGCCAAGTGACAATAAATTATGTGTCCATGTGGTTTTGTGTCTCTTGTGTGTGGAAACTACAGTACCTTTGTAGACATATTAATTGCTTATATCGTTATCCATTAACATGAGCTCATGATTATGTAGCAACTGATCAGAGATTTTTACCTCATTTCCCACTGTCTGATTTAATGGTCTGTAATTTCCTCATCTCTGATTGAGATGTGTTACTGGGTTATTTAATCAAATCCTTTAGCTCAGCTGTATGTATGTGAGCTGTTGCATGCAGAACTGTTAATTTCCTCACTGCACGAGGTCTGCTTGTTCTGGATTTCTTTTTGCCAGCCTTCTGTAAGACTGCACCTTTATTTCTGACTCCGCCATCCCACCACTTGGCTGGTGCTGGTAATGCCATACAGTGTCCACACAGTCTAGCCCATGTTATTTAAACCTATGATAATGGAGGCATTGCTGCTCTCTTCATTAAAAGACCTCATTCTTTTCCACAGTCTTTGTGAAAAATAAGGCAATTCATACTTGAAATACTCTTAGCCATAGTGCTAATAGTCAGGAGCTGCTCACAAAAAGCCTTGCTAGACCTTTGTATCCATTTTTTTCTCCATCACATTTTTCCTTGCTGGTTTCTTTTTGGTCCTTTTCACCTGAATACTTTAGGTGTGCACTTAAGAAGAGGTTAACACCACAGTGCCAGTTTTGAGCACAGCATTGGAAAGTTACTTTCTCTATGTGCTCCCCAGCATTTTCTTTTGAAGAAGAACATGGTCTCTCTCAGTACTTCGGTTTTAACATTCCAGGCATGCTTGTGTTAATGGTCAAATCCATGTGTAGGAGTGTGCTGGGGAATTACAACTGTTGCTTGCACAAGAGAGCTGCTACAGCCTGACTGGCTGTGAAACAATAATCAGCTTCCTCGAGTTTGAAATTTAGAGTTGGGGTTTGGTTTGTTTTGCTTTTTAAACAGCAGATCCTTCAGTGAAGGAAGGATGATTAGAAGTGTGATAGGGAAGTGGATTGGTCTTGACATGTGTTTAATTTCCTTGTGGATACAGGAGTGCACTGAAGGCAAATCAGTGTAAAGCAGCAATGTAACATCATGTCCTTTGGTCATAGAAAGGAAGAAAAGTGGCAGCTGGGAAGTGGCAGAATACCTATCAGTTGTCACCTTCCACTTTGCCTTCCTCTGTAAGATTGGGTTTGTATCTCTCCCCAGCTCGTAAGCAGGAGATTATCAAGGTGACTGAGCAGTTGATTGAAGCCATCAACAACGGCGACTTCGAAGCTTACACGTAAGCTCCTCATTTTGGAGGGAGTGAGGAGAGGTGGGGTGTTTGACACTGTCCCTGTAAATACTCATGTTTTTATGTGAGTGCCTGTGCTTGGAGTTATGTACCGTTGAAATGCCTTCCCAGATGCCCCCACAAAACACAAGATGTCTTCATGGCTGCTTTGCCCTGGCTTCAGGCATCACCAGTTTCAGAAGAACTGCTGGTATAAATCCAGTGTAGTTAAAAGAAAATATTTAAATCTTGCTTACATAATGATGTGAGGCATAAAGAATATCCCTTGCATTGCACAGCAGCAGCTTTCATTGTCACAAGTAAAAATTCCTACTTGGAATAACACTGACTTGTGGGTCTTTTTTTGGTGAAAACATTATTTATATGAAATGTGGTCCACTTAAAGTACGCTGCCAAATTTACTAATTGAGATGAAACCAGAACTCCATGCCTTCTCCTCATGTTAAGTACTGTTCTTTTCCAGTGTGATGGCATGAGTAGGTGAAATGTTCGATAGGAATGAAAGAAACAATTAGAAATAATCTCTCCAAAGTTGTGATCCATAAGCATGTGTGCTCATTGCAGAATTTCCTCTTTTCCACAGAAAAATCTGTGATCCAGGCCTTACATCTTTTGAACCTGAAGCTTTGGGTAATCTGGTAGAAGGGATGGACTTCCACCGGTTTTACTTTGAGAATGGTAAATATTCCCTTTTCATCTCGGAGTCTTCATCTGTTCCTTGTGACTGTGTGCATTTTAGTTTGGCAGTTAATCGACTTGGGCAGGGGAAGGGAGCATTATTTTTTTCAGAGTTCTGCTATAGGTGTTTTTCAGTCTGGTTCTGCTCTGCTCATTCACACATCACAGGGCACCTCAGAGAGTGGAGGAGAGTTTCAGGTATTTGGAAAGAAAAAGTCAAGATAAAGAATGAGTTAAGAGCTGAATTATTTTAACTGAAAATACTAAGTATAAATGTCATTAGACGTAACAGTGAAACTGAAATGTTGGAAAACTCCAGATGGTGCCCTCCACTTTATTAATCCATATATGTACGTGGATTAAACATATGTACTTACTAAATGGTGTATAATAAGTGATTCTGTTCATTCTAATATGTATTTTAGTTATCAAGTGTGATTATCGTTAAACACTAATTATGAGTTTGTATCTGCTAAGCCTCAGGTTTTTGTTTGTACAAGGGGTTGGCATGAGTTCCTTTGGCTTACTCAGAGCAAATGTGATTTCTCCCGTGCGTGCCTCTGTGTGTGTGTGTGTGTGTCTCGTAGCTCTGTCCAAAAGCAACAAGCCGATCCACACGATCATCCTGAACCCGCACGTGCACCTGGTGGGCGAGGACGCGGCGTGCATCGCATACATCCGCCTGACACAGTACATGGACGGCAGCGGCATGCCAAAGACTATGCAGTCCGAGGAGACGCGCGTGTGGCACCGGCGCGACGGCAAGTGGCAGAACGTGCACTTCCACCGCTCGGGCTCGCCCACCGTGCCCATCAAGTAAGGAACAGCACCACCACCAGCTCACACCTCCTAGGCACACCACATAGTCCAGTAGCTGCTTTGGGCCTTAAAAACTGAGCCGTCCTCTTGGTAGTGTCTTTCCTTGTGGTTGTTTATTATGTATTATGCCCACTGGTGTGCATATGGTATTGGTGCAAAGATTTTTTAAATAATGCGCTTGTTTGGTTGTTGTTTTCTACTGTGATGCCCACCGATACAACTCGGTCCCTGAACTGACAGCTTGAAAAGCAGTAAAGTGTTTTAATGTAGAGAAAGCTTGATAGAAGCCACTCAAAACAGGATTAGAAAACCTGGAAGAGAATTGTTGGAAAACCTGGAAAAATAAAAAGCAGTAGGATATGTGGAGCTGTGAGAGCTGACCAGAAAGTTTCAAGTAAAAAAAGTGTCACTATTGGGAAAAACTGAAGTTTGACTAATATTTAGTGTGATTTCCAGCCACCTCTACTTTCTCAGGCCTAGGTATGTTCGCTGCAAGTTGGGTTTGAGCCAGTTTACATATTTACCTTGTAAATTGAGCCATCCCAGTACCTCTCACATTCTTACCTCTTCCTCACACTCTCCGTGCATACCTGCTGAATATTCCCCATCGGACAGTTTCGACATCCCCGTGGGACAGCCTCGTGTCTCTCCCATCAGCATTTTTCTGCTGTTCATCCAGGCACTGCCACACCCTCAGAGTCAGGCAGTGACCAAGTTCCTTGAGCCACACTGTTACCAGGGTTAATAACAGTGCACTCAGGATTGCAGTAATAAGATAAAAAGTCATGGCTTCCTCAGGGGGTTCTGTGCAGGCCCTTGGCTTCCCTTCTTCTTCTACAGCCTCTGCTAATGAGCCCAAACGTCACTGGCTTATGGTTTCCCAGTTAGGCAGCACTGGTCCAGGCCTTGCTTTGCTCAGTTGTGAGCCTTCTGTATAGGATATAATTCCAGTTGTGTGAGGTGTCTTAATAATTCCATTTGTGTGAGGTGTCTTAATGTGGAGAGTGGCTGAATTTCCTGGCATGGATGACAAGGGCTTAGATTTCATCTTTTGAACTTGATCATCTCTCGTATTTTACTTCTTGCAACACTGTTCTCCTATATGAAATAATACTTGATGAAGTAAGAAATATGGTAGAACGAAGTGTTAAACTCCTTAGTGATGATTTTGTATTATTTTGGTTTTTAGGAAAAAGAAATTTTATTACTTAGTGATAACTGGTTTATTTCAAAATGTGAAACCAATGGGAACAGGAATCGCATTGTCCTTTGTTTCTCACATTCCAGCTGCACTGCCAGTGTTTCAACAGCTAATATTGGAGGAGCAGTTACACTTCCTTGAAATGCAGTGTTAGGTAGATCTTTGAGGTTTTCATAAAGCAGTGTTTGTCAAGGGATCGGACCTGGGTGTGTGTAGAGCCAGAAAGCCCAAGTGAAGCAGGTTCACCTGGCCCACTGCACCCTGAACAGTCAGCGTTTACAGCCCAATGGCATGAATTGGACTAGAGAATCATTCAGTCTTTTCCTCTGGGTTTGGTTTTTTTTTCACCTCTAGTGTTTTTGGGAAGGTATTGAGCAGGTTCTTTGCAGCTGCTTGTGCTCTCTAATAGAGACAAGGATTTCTGGGACTGCCAAGGGTGGATCGAGAAGAAAATTTACCATGGAGTAATTTTTTTGAGGTTGTGAGGCAGTTCCTGTATCGGTGAATGTTTTAAGCCTATGAGGGCAGACAGAGGAGATTTCAGGATTGTGAGGGGTGTCCAAGCTTAAGGGGTCACAGACCAGCCTTAGAGCCGGACTCAGGCTTAAGGAGAGATTCCCTGAGATAGCAACGTAGCCCTAGATATGTCGCACTGATAACAATATCACATAAATCCCATAATCAGCTCTCATCTTGAATTCAGATGACGTTTTTGGACTTGCTCATAGCACTATTCCACCATATCATTGGTCTGATGGTGAGGAGCCTCACTTTCCAGTCTAAAATTTAGTCATCTTCAGTATATCCTTGTTTCTTCTATGTCATTGTTGTTCTTCTGCACTGGAGAGGTGTGCAGACATGAACTGGTTTGTAGGAAGGCTGATGACATCATTCCCACCTTCTACTTCCATAGGGTAAATAGCCAGCGCTTCCTCAGATGGCTTTGTCTGATAGGATCTCCATTTTCCTTATCTCCTTACTGTCTTTTTGGTTTGAGGTTTGCCTTTCCATTAGCTTGGCTTCTTCTGAAATCCTCTGTCCAATTGTGGTCAGGGCTTTACTTAATTCCACCATGTCTTTCTTTGCCCTGCTCTATTCTGGTACGATTTTTGCACTTTTCTTATCTGCAGCTCATCTGAGACAGCCGCCTGTTTATCCTCAACTCTCGTTTCCAACCAATGAGTACATAGAAACTTTTACAGAGCTTTGCACTTCCTATTATTCCATGTAATATTTCTGGATTACCTGGCCCTCAAGGTTATTTGGTTCTTCTTGCACAATGCTCCTGTTTTCTTTTCTTTTCATAGTGCCTTCCACCTAAGTGTCAGTATGTGTGAGGTCAGTCCTACTGCTTGTGCTCAGGACTAGTGAGTCTTCTCTAGGCTGATAGTTCACCTTTCAGCACAAACATTGTCATTCTTCTTTTAGTTCTTTTGCGTATTCTTTCTTTATTCCCCATCTTCTTAAGTGTGACTGGGAGATTCCCATGTAGCACCATGCTAGAATCGCCTTCTATAACCCGTCCTGACCATTTTTGCACTGTCTCAAATTTCACCTTTGCTTTTCCCAGTCCGAGCAGCAATAATTCCACTTTGGAAAACTAGAGAAGAAAATTAACAAATTGTTCTAGTTTATCCTTCCTTTATTTGAAATGTATACAGTCTACAGCTACTTATGTAATTATTACCAACGCACAGTAGTTAATAATGGTATTTACATAATAAAAAAGTATTTTGCTTATTATGTCTGAAGACATAATCAAATCCAGTAAAGTTGCAAAAACAATTATAGCTGTGATCTGCTTCTGCAGACATGGTATCCTAGATGATGTTAAATCAGTTGCTGCAAGCACAGTAGCTTCCCTGTTTTCAGGATTGCAGGAAGGAGTGTGCATATATCTAAGGATAGAATTGAGCTCTTTGGTAGCTACAGATATAAGGAAATGTTTTCTTGTGGCAGAGGACACAAATATGTATTTAGCTTATAAATAAATTTTATTCGTAGTTTTGCTGAGTCGGATGAGGCAAACTTGGGTTTCTGTCTCATCCATTGTTTCTCTCTGAGTGACAGGAGTGACGGTAGAATTCTTTTCTGTATCCATGTTCTTAGGGACATGTGCTAAAGTGTTTCTGCAGGGCTATGTGTGCTTGTCCTTGGAGAGTGCACCTGCCCGATATGGGCAGTCAAAGGACTGGTGGACCTAAAAGCGACTCCCTAACCTAACTTCAGCCTCAGTGAGGCAGATGTTCCCTCCCTGATTACAGCTTACACCTTCTTATACTTTGCTAGTATAAGTGCAGTGCCAGCCAGCAGAATGCCGAGTAAAGAGTTTGTTCTGTGTTTGTGCAGTGCCTAGCGCAGAGGGATCCCACCACGGCTCCAGCCCCTAGATGCTACGGTAATAAAAATGATGCTACAACCTCAGTTAGCTACATACTTGCTTCCAGCTCCTTTCTGTTCCTTCTCTCTCTGCATACGGCTCTGGCATGTCTTGCATGTGAATGACACCTGATTATTCCTTGTCTCTTGGTCCAATCTTTGTACAAGAGCCTCAGTCCATGGCAGTGCCTGCGATGCACATGCTGAGGAAGTTAAGTTACAGAGATTCATGGCTGAATTCCACCCTCCCTCCCTTAAGGAATCCCTTAAGGCACTTACGGGGGAACGCTTTAAGGCACTGGCTTCCTGCCTCAGTTTTCTTTTTTATTTTAACAGCCTCTCTGGCATCTTGTAAAGATGGAAAGTGTCTGTAAAGTGGATTGAAAAATAAAAGAATGCCTTGCCTGAGTGGAGGTTTTTTCCCTTGTTTTTTTCCCCGTATGGTGTTAAATGATCTCGAGAAGGTGGTTCTTTTTCAGTAGCATTGGCTAACACTTGAGCATGTGTTGTTATCTGGTGGTGATGTTACCTCAGTAATGGAAATCTGTTTGTTTTTTTCTCCTTCCTCCTAGCTAAAAATATCAGCGGTGCCGCTCTTGCATTTTCTGTACCCAACGCACCTGGTCGATTACCATCTTGGCCATCCCGTTCTCTTCATGCATGTTTCTGAGTGCATGAAGTTGTGAAGGTTCTTCATGTAACACATTTGTGATGCACCACGTTGCTGTATATTCCATCTGTACACTGTTAACATTTCAATGAAGGTGATGTTCCGTGCAAATAGAGAATAACAAGGCGTAAAACACGAAAAGAGATATTGGATGGACAGCAGTAGACACACAATACATTTGTCACTTGCTCCATTTATGCCAAGTTTTGACAGACAACTTTAAAATCTATCATGTTTATTAAAAAAAAAAAGAAAAAAAAAAGAAAAGGTATATTTTACCTTCTTTTTTTAAGAACTGTTTTTTGACTCCTCCTTTTCTCCCGAGTCCCAGGATTTTGGTTCTGGTAGGAATGGTTAGGACTTCTGCTGGCAGCTCCATTACTGTAAAACAGATTTTTATCGTAGATGGACAAAATCACTGATAAATGTGAAAGTGTTAATATCTTGGCTTTGGACCAGCTGGAGCCTTCTTAGTTTATGAGTCTGGAAAAATCTCCTCATTTGCTGGCTTGGCCACTCCAGAATTAATTGTCAGTGTTCTGGTGAGTCAGCAGCTTCCGTTTTCCTTTTGAGTCCTTTTTGCTTTCTTATTTTGCTTAACTGAAAGTCTCTGTTGGTTGATTAAGCAAAATTAAAATTATAAGGAACTAAGTGATAATTGAGAGGCAGTTTTCGAGGATTAAAATGGAAGGAAAGAGNAGCAAAATTAAAATTATAAGGAACTAAGTGATAATTGAGAGGCAGTTTTCGAGGATTAAAATGGAAGGAAAGAGAAAGATTTTTATCACTTTTAGGATGTACTGTAAATTTTTTAAGGAGGCTTTAAAAAATATAATATGTTGGTTAATGTATAGACCAGTTGTGTGGTTAATATACTCGAGAAATATTAGGCCTTAAAGCTAAGTATGAAGAGTTTACTTACATTATACTGCTGCTGTTGCTTCTCTGGAAATGACTTATGGAGACACCGGCTTTCCGTGGGACCCTAACACTTTACCACAGGTTTGTGTCTCCCCCTGCTTCCCCTCCATCCGCTCTTGGTTTCTCAAGCTCCCCTGGCAGTGTTCGGTGTCGAGGCCAGCGATCCCGACGGGTTTGCCCCGGCTCCAGGCCGAGGGAGGAACACTCTGCTGGCAGTGCAGAACGCAAACCTTGCAACAGGGACTTGTTCTCCTTCCCTCACGTTGCTGTAAAAGTACAACCTCACAAGAATTTTCGTTTCTTCCCTTCCGCTGTTCCAGGAAAACCCAGGCTGGGCTGCTCCTATTCTCCCCATGATTCTGTTAGCAGCAGGCTTCTGCTCCCCGCAGCGCTGTACAGTGCATGGTATCTCAGTCAGTGTCCTTTTTAGCCGTCCAAAATTTACAACTCAGCAGCCAGAACTTTTTAAAATGGGAAAGCTTCCTAATTTGTATCATTTCACCTTTCTGTGTTGATTACTAATCAAAAGCAGTTCTTAAACACGTTGATGTTGTTACTAGTGGATGTATGGTAGATGGACTTAAGCTTCTCTGGTAATTACGACATGATTTTAAACAATATATATTTAAAATAAGCATCTACAATAAATGTGTTGAGCCATATTAACCTGCCAATGGGATCTGTGAAAAAAGTAATGGCCTCATTTTTTTCTCATTAATTTCTTTTCTTTTTTTTTTTCTTTTTTTCTTTTTTTTTTGTGAAGCGGCTGTAAGTGGCATAACTGTATTTAAAATTAACAAATTAGGTGTAGGGTGTTTTTTTTATACTTCTAACATAGCATGTGGTGTTGACGTATTACTGTAGACCAAGTTTGTCTTCCACACCAAGACGTGAGGAAATTGTGATTTGTTCTCTTCACCACAACTGAATTATACACTTCTGTCATTTTGGAACACTGCAGTTTACCATGGGACACAGTGTACATATTTCTTGCCATAATGGTAAATGATTGAAATATTTAAGGATTAATAAATTTGTGATTTCTGCTGACATTGTGCTTGTGTTTTAATTTCCCAATGAATCGTGATCTTTGCAGCGGAAAACATGTAGTGTCTGTTTGAGTTAAGACACCTGAGCCACAGATGCACTTTCTTAGGAGCTGAATTTTCAGTTTGAAAATACGAGTGTTTGCTGTTGTGGTTTGTCTTTGGGTTAATTCTGAATTGCCTTTCCTGGGGGCTGTTTGCACACTGCTCATGCTCTGCTTTGTTCGTGGACTTTGCACATACCTTGTGCTCGTAGGGCCATATTTAGAAATGTTTTAGGTTGTTCCAGTGTTTCTGTCACTGCTTTGGTGTGTTTCATGTATATGCTCAGCCTGTGCCACAAGAGTCTGTAAGAGCAGTTGTTGTATGCTATATAATACCATAAAATATATGTAATAATATAAAAACATGCATATAGAAATATAAAATGCATTGAATCTGTAAACAATTAGGATTTAAAATAACATACCAGTTTAAAAGCGTACATCTATGTCTGTAGTGATTTCAGGCTGTCTTAATCCATGCTGAGCCACAATTGAGGACAGTCTTTTATACCAACAGAAAAGAAGGACGAAGGAGAGGAAACAACTTGCAGCATTCCTGGTTCAGGGAATGCAGAGCTGAACTGGGGCCAGGGCAGCGTAGCTGGAGCAGCGGCGTTGGTGTGGCAGGGAGCCAGAGCCTGTCCTGGGTTGGTCACAATTCCAGTGCTTCTTCCTGGGTGGCATTTTGTAAACAAAAAAATGTAGTCGGAGAGCTCAGGCGGTTGGAATTTTTCCGTAAACCCCAGAAGGAGCAAAAGCAGTTTAGTCTGTTGGGAGGTCTTACATTTTGTCATATCATATTTACCTACTTTGTTTGCTCATTTTTTTCCAGTGAGTGCTATTCCAGAAATCAGTTTGATTTCCATTTTAACCATGCTCCTGCATAAAGCTGTTTGACAGCAGCGGAATTGCTACTGATTGCAGGTATGCAGAGAAGAAAGATCAGTGGATAAAGCAAAATGATGAGCAGGGGGCTGGGAGAACACATTTCCTCCATATCAGGCTGAAGATCTGGGAGAGGGGCAGGGTTTGAGGGCTGGTTTGGGGTTTTTTTAATAGTCGTTCTTTTATAGCACAAATATTTTAATCTGCTGCCTCCTCGTGGCTTTGTAATATTGTTTTCTATTCAGGAGTGCACAAGAAGAGGCTGTTTGTTCTGAGCAGAAAGGAACCCAGTGCTTTCATTTATCTACTCTTTAATGTGAGTAAGGAACACAATATTTCAGGGCCTGAAAATTACCATTTCCTGCGTCTTGAATATACCCTATGCATATACCTGAAGTAATCAGATTGGTTCTATTTTCTAAAAATGGGCTCCCAGGACGCATTGAAGAAAAGCGACATCTTCTAGGGCTGTGTATTAAATCCAGAGTTCATTGTGTCTACAATTAACTTTACTGTTTCTTCAGTGAGCTATTAATCCTTGGTAATTTATCATCTCCTTGGGCTGTTCTCTTAGAAAACAGAATTACTTCATGTTTCTCAGGGCTTTTCTTTCTTAAATTTGTGCAGTCATACTTTATACGTAACCCATCTTAAGAAAACACCATTAGTCAAAAAATTAACTATAGTCTTTTAGGAATTGATCCAAATTGCTTCAGGAGTTTCAGCTTCTTTCTTCTTAACAGATTATTGGTAAAAGACAGATGTGGGTGAACTGGAGTTCAGTGCTGTGAAGTCCAACTGCTAAAGCTCTGGTTCCTGCAGGGAGAGCTGTGGGCTGACACCCCTCTACAGGAGTGTAGGGAGGTTTGGATCCTCACAAAAGGGGAGACAGTTATTCTGCAGCCTGTCCAGGCCTCACAGGAAAGGAAACCTACACAGAGCAGACTAGCAGCCTTCCCTCCCTTCCCCTCCCTCTCTTGCACAGATCCCCTGGCTGAGCAGGACATGTTGCAGGATCTGCTTTCAAGGCAGCGTGCATGCGTAAGGAGGAGGAGGCAGGAATTCTCTGTGCTCACATGCAGCGGAACAGCAGTGCCAGGCTGCCTGTTTCAGCACGTTCTTGTCCAGACCCAGCCCAGGCCAAAGGCACTGCAGACAGTAAGTTTGGGGAAGAGGAGAACACTTAATCAGAGTGTGAGGGGGGGAAAAGCAATGCAAAAAAAAGACACACTGATAGAAAACAAGATTTTCAAGGCAAAGAGATAGAAGAGCAGTATTTCTATGTTACAGACATGTCACATTCTTTCTTCAAAGATGTTGCCAGAACCCAGCTGCAGGGCTGGACCATCTTGGGAACTAATTGGGAATTCAGCCCATATAACCTTTTTCATCACAGTGACCTCTAAGTAGTTAACAAAGTTAAATAGCTAAATGTGACAAGTGGTCGAGGCAGGGTTGCTTCCTTCAAATAGCAAGGGCTGAGTGTGCATAGCCACCCTCTATAAAGTTGTGTTAAATTGCAGCAACACATTTATCAGGAATCTGACACACCTTACAACAGGCCTCGGTCTTACTTCTGCTGTTCCCTTAAGTCAGCCCATAATGGAAAGGTGCTGTTTCCTGCCAGGGCAGGACTAACAGCTGTGGCTGTCACTGAGTCCCCTGCTCACTGTCAGGTAATTCCCAGCACACAGCAAGCTGGTGCAGGGGAGAGGGGAGTATTAATTAATTAACATACAGCCCACTGCATTGAGAGAGAGCTCATGGCAAATGGAACGGCCCTGGGGAAGGAAGAGACTGCTCAGCTCTCTCGCCACTCCTTTTCCCACCCTGCTGAGGCATCCAGGGCTGGCTCTCAGAGAGGACAGCTGCCCGGGGTGGTGACACTCACAGGACCTTGAGTAGCACCAAGGGACCCTACTAGCAACAGCCAGCCTGAGAGTGGAGGTAAGAGCCTGCCTTTGGGAGCCACACAGCTCATTTGATAAACAAAGTTATTGCTGAACATTGGTACCTAAACAGAAGTCAAACCCTTAGTAGGGATGGAGAAGAGAGTGCTCCCAAGCACATACCTCTGTCATGTTCGAGCAAGACATCAACCGAGTTAATCATACAGAGCAGTTGGCCATGTCCTGTGCACCAGGGAGAGGTGAGTACCAGAGCAAGAAGCAAGAGTTCAATTTAACATACTTGGGTAAGTTCCTCAGACAAAACAGGCACCTGAACATCTACTCCCTAAGTAAAAATGGTGATCTCGGGGGTTTTTTTCTGAACAAAACTTTCTAGAGAATAAAGCACAAAAGCTGGGCCATGCCAAAATTTACCTGCCTTGTTCATTGTAGTAAATAGAGTTATGGAAAACCTTCATGAATGAAGTTACTCAAGTGGATACCTCAACTCCAAGCAAGTCTTTACAAAGAAAAAAATCCCAAACAAATGCAAGTAAGTACGTTTGAAAAGCCTTGTTTATATCCCACTACATTATCAAAATTCTAAATCATCAAGCCACTGGATCACCCAGCCAGATAAAGAGACTGTCAGAAGTTGTAGAGGTACACATTTCTTTTTCCAGTGGTTCAAATCAATCCTGCACCAACCCAGGAAGGCTTATCGAGTTTAGCCTTCATTTGCACTGTCATATGGGTATTCTTTTGGCTTTGATCAAAAGTAAATATTTTTAAGTAATATAATTTAGTAAATGAGAAAGATGGTTTATTAGAGTAATTTGGAAATTGGTTGGAAAGGAGATTAGTGACAAGTAATGTGTGTTCTAGGGGAATAATTGACAGCTTTGCATTCTTTTCTCATAGCAGCTGCTGTGTGAAACCCGCACAGACAGCACTCCTTAAACCACAAAGTAACAGAATGTTTGGGGTTGGAAGGGACTTCTGGAGATCATCTAGTCCAACCCCCTGCTAAAACCCAGAGCAGGTTGCACAGGATGATGTCCAGGCAGAGTTGAACATCTCCAGAGGAGACTCCACAGCCTCACTGGGCAGCTCGTGCCAGTGCTCTGTCCTGCACAGAGCTCTTCCCAGCAGGTCAGCCCCTCACCTGCATGGGTGCATGGGGTTATTCTGCCTGAGGTGCAGGACTTGCTTTTGTTGAACTTCCCAGAGTTCCTCCCCAGCCTGTCCAGGTCTGGCTGAATGGCAGCACAGCCTGCTCACCTGTCTTACCCTTTTGGAAGACTGGAGTGACATTGGCTTTCCTCCATGTCTCCTTTTCTCCTTGACCTTTCAAAGACACACCTAATCAAAGATAAATCTAATCTTACTGAAGAGTTATTCTAAACAGGATTTTGAATACAGTAGAGGATCTTTACACACAGTAAGAGGGATTGGTAACATGGCCAGCCATCTGTTTGCAGGCTTTGTTTCTGACCCTCTGGTAGGCCTCGGGCTGCCTGGAGGATATATGGTGCACTTGTGAATGATGTGGCAATTCGCATTTCCTGCCTTTCATTGCAATTGTTTGTGTTGGTAAGGTTCACACCACTTCTCTAAAACCTGGAGAACCTGCAGATTCAAGGATTCTGTGACAATGAACAAAATTACCCTTCTCTTAAGGACTTAAATTCACCCCATGTAAGTATTTTGAAGAACCTGGGAATATTAACTACTTTTCAGCATCTAAGTGAGTGTTGGCACATCATTGTGGGATCTGGTTTTGGAGGCACCGTTTCAGTCTCCTGCTGGGACGAAAGCACTGTGTCTAAATAGTTACATTCTCTGTGATGGAGCCAGACAAACACAGCAGCAGCAGGCTGATTTCAGGGCCTGGATTTAGATCCGCTGGCAGGGATCCAGGAGACGCGAGTAGAAGGTTTTGCTCTTTTTCATTCAGGCCAGGAATCTGAGCGTGTGTACCTTGTGCAAGGTCAGTGCCATAACCACTGAGTGAGTATCTGAGACAGGTTTTGTCCATTTTTTCACTGAAAAGTAAGTAGGGAAGGATCTAATTCTTGTTTGGATGTAGTTTCTAAAAAATGGTCAAAATCTGGCTGACAACACCAGAAAGGATCTCTTTCCCTGGGCATCTGTCAAATGAAGGTGCCACAAAGGCTAAAAAATGCCATGAGGACTAATTAACACAAAGCTGAGAGCAAGAAACATTAGAAACATTACAAGTCTCTTTTCTTAAGCAAATGGATGAGTTTGAGGATTTCAATATGTGAACAGATAGAAAAACTGAGGCTTAAAAGGCCCCGGTGCTTTGCTGATCCCTTCTTTGCAGTGGGTTTCCAAGGTTAGGACTCTGAGGTGCACTGAGAGTATTTCTTCTCTCTTCTGTAGCTGAATGGGGATCTCGATGTTTGAGTCTCACCACATTCACACCTTTCTATAAACAGCTTCCCAGTTAAGACCAGCTTTTCACACATGACAAGGCAGAGTTACTTTACATCCCACGAGTCTTACACTGCCTGCCAAAAGGAGGTAGGGGGGATGTTTGGGAGAGTGGAAGAGCCGGGAGATGAGGACTACACTGTTTTCATTAAGAGGTCCAAGCAGCTCACACTACTCATCTCTGAGGAGGAGTAGCTGGCACAAAGAGCCAAACATTTTGGTGGCGAGAGGAGAAAGCAGGTTGAGGCTTCTCTTCTGTTAGATCCTTTCACCACTCCATCAAAACGCCCCTGTGCTGCTCCCTGCCCCTCTGTTCAGATGTTTGCCTTTTCCCTTGCCTACTGCTCCTGCCCTGCCTTTCTTCTCTTCCCAACCTCTCATCCTCCTCCCACATGAAACCCTGAGGTTCTTAGCGCATGCCATTTATCCCGCTAAAAACGTGCCACTCCTTGGAATGAATCATTTACTTGTATGTCTGAAAACTCTACTCCCCCATCTTTTTTTTTTTTTTCCCACTTCTTTTTTGTGTCTCCCTCTTATGTGAGACCTGTTCCTGGGACACAGCCAGCAGTGCCCTGGTGTTTGACTGGGAGCCTTTCAAAAGCGTTAGCTAATTGCTCCTCATGGTGTCACTGCATCATCTACCTGCTTTTGGCCTAAGACCCTGGCAGTGTGTAGTTTGCCCAAGGCCACAAAGTTATTGGATGACAGGGGTTTCTAGGTCCAAGGGTGAGCTTCCTTCCCTGAATGACAGTGACTGCAGGCTGCCTATGAAGGATTTATGGCCAGAATTACAAGGACAGCTCAGAGAGCCTCATGCTCGCTCGCTGCCCAGCGCTAGCCCCAGGTGAGCTCCCTCTGAAAACCCAGGTTCACATCCATCCTGGCAGCTGGAACTCTGCAGCACTTCCCAGGTTCACAGCCAACAACTGAAATTCTGCAGCACTTCCCAAATCTGACAAAAGGCACATCACACTGTTGGAGGGCAATACTCGAATTGAGGGCAGCAGCCACACACTGCTGTCCTCACAGAGCAGGAATATCCTGGGAGTTCTGAATGTCATACTAGTTAATTACACTAGCTAAACCCAACTTCCTGCATCTGTCGGCAGTTCAAAGGTAAGACAGCTGTAAAATATTAGCAGTATCTTGTCTGTGTACATCCAGAAAAAAGGCAAAGAAAAGAAAGGAAAACACCACCAAAAATCCTTCCCAGGAAAAAACCCAACCCCAGAGTTATTAGGTTTTCTCCTTTTCTTTTCTTTTTTCTTTTCTTTTCTTTTTCTTTTTCTTTTTCTTTTTCTTTTTCTTTTTCTTTTTCTTTTTCTTTTTCTTTTTCTTTTTCTTTTTCTTTTCTTTTTCTTTTCTTTTCTTTTTTCTCTTCTCTTCTCTTCTCTTCTCTTCTCTTCTCTTCTCTTCTCTCTTTTTTTCCTTTTTTTTTTTTTTTGCCACTGATACTGATCTAGAAAAGGAAAAAGAACCTGATCTGATATTTAGATGCTAGATGAATCTTTCTGAGCTGGCAGATAGACAAAGGGAGATTTGAGATGGTGATGAATGATGGAGATGTAACTACAAGGTTTCGGTTTTACAGCGACTGGGTTCCAATGTGATGCTACAGAGCACACTCACAGGCACAGCCTGGGACACAACCAAAGGTCCCGTTAGATGTTTTTGCTGAGGTGACTTTTTTGAACCTAAGGGCTGACAAAGGGTTAAGAGAAGTTTAATGACCAGCCCAAGATAGTTCCACTACCTAGATGAGGAGATGATACTGAAATTTCTTGGAGCTACTCCAGGTCCATGAGCACAAAAAACCCTATATTGTTCATGGAATCATAGAATCCCAGAATGGTTTGGGTTGGAAGGGACCTAAAAGTTCCAACCCCGTACCATGGGCAGGGACACCTTCCACCATCCCAGGTTTCTCGGGGCCCCATCCAGCCTGGCCTTGAACACTTCCAGGGATAGGGCAGCCACAGCTTCTCTGGGCAACCTGTTCCCAGGTCATTGCTGTGATATCCTATCCTTTGGTCCCAGTTAAGAAGAGATCCAGCTCCATTCCAAGGGCTGAAAATGCTTGGTGTGCTGATACAAGAGAGGTGACCAGTCAGGTAAGCGATATCTTCAGCCTGTAATTAACTGTGATGGAAAAGGGGAATTAGGGATTGTAAAAACTTCTATCCTTCCCCCTTTCATTAGCATCTGCTTGCAGAGGTCAGTGCTGGGCATTTAATACCTTTCAGAAGAGTGAGCTGGATAGCAGAGTTTAGGTGTAGTCTTACTTTCCAGAGTCAGTTCCCTCCACTTGCTAGACTTACATCCTTCTTCCAGGAGGCAGAATTTACCTATACACAACATGAAAAAAATCTCTGCAGTTTAGGCCTTCCATCTCATTTCAGGGAGCACGTGCTCTTGTGGGAGCTATGGAAGAAAATCAAGGCCTACTTTATTCCTGTTGCTCCTCAAAGCACTGAAGTAGCAGCCGTAAAAATAGAAGGGTTTCTTCCA
>VZRS01010439.1:0-35015 GCA_013398055.1 Ifrita kowaldi
GAATAAGAATAAGAATAAGAACAGAATAAGATGATGAATAAATAGTAGAAATAAATAATAAGAAGAAAAAGAATAACCATAAGAATAAATTAAATAAGAACAATAAAAACAAGAATATGATTAAGAAGATAAAGCGGCAGAAGAAACTGTAGTAGTAGTAAATAGTAATAGGAATTAGAATAAGAAAAACAGTAAGAAGAATAAGAATGACTAAGATGAAAAGAAATAGTAGTAATGAAGAAGAAAAAGAAGATGAAGAAGATGAAATTGTAGTAGTAGTAGTACATAATAATGTCAAATTAAAATATACCTCCACACATCTTCTAGAATCACAGAATGAAGGGAAGGACCTTAAAGATCATCTAATTCCAATTGATTATCTTCTGCTCTCTCTCTCTCTCTCTCTGAGACCTCTTTCCCATTTCTATCTTCCCTTTCTTGTTAAGTAAAATCCATATGTTGTCCTCATAGGGTCTCATTTGCACCTTCATTTGGGCAGAGATATCTCTCCCTAATGGGATGATGACACCTGGGCAGGGTCCCTTCCAGCCACAAGCATTCTGTGATTCTCTCAACTACTCACTTCCCTTTTGTTCTTCCCTCTGCTTCGGGCTGGGAATGTGCTGGAAAATGTCCAGCAAACAAGCCTTTGCTGTCTGCTCTGGGAGCCCACACACCTTGTCACCTGCACCTGCGCAGCTCCCTTGGGAGGCACGGCAGAACCAGCACCCTGGGAGCCTTGGTAATTCCCCTCTGTGATCCATGGCACACACTGCAATGGACTGGAATTCCAGTTTCCAGCAAGGAAAAATGTTCCTGCCCTTTAAGGCAAAGGTCTGACAGGGCTGAAACTCAAGTGGAGCAAGATCTTACAATGACATTTCACAACCAGCCTTCATAACTTAATCAAGGGTTGTTTTAGCACCTGGACTGGGAAAAAATCAGGGGAGGGTCTTTGGCTGGGAGCTGCCACGGGTAAAGATAGACACTATGAAAGAAACTGAGCAGGCAAAGAAAGGCAGAAGAGAAAGGAGAACACAAATAGCACTAAGCTGAGAAGGTGGCACTCTGAAAACCAAAGTGGAACTTACTGAAAAGAAATGGGGCAGAAATAAAGAATTCTGAAACTTTGATTTACTATCCAAATACAATTTCCTCCCTTGATTGCAAATGTCTTTGAAGGGCTGCTGAACAGCTCTCCTGCCCTACTCTCCCTAAGGAAAGTTCCCCTTTTTGCCCATCCTTGGCAGCGCTCTTCTCATCCCATTCTGCCCTTTCTGGATGGTGGGGCAGAGCGTGCCTTCAGAGAGTTTGCTGGTGACACAAAAGTGGGAGGTGTGGCTGACACACCAGAGGCTTGTGCTGCCATCCTGAGGGCCGTGGACAGGATGGAGAAATGGGCTGCCAGGAACCTGGCAATGTTCCAGATGACAAAGTGCCAAGTCCTGCACCCAGGCAGGAACAACTCCAGGCAGTGGCACATGCTGGGAGCAGCTGGCTGCAAAGGAGTTTTGTGGAAACGACCTGAGGGTCCTGGTCAACAGCAAATTTAATATGAGCCAACAACAGGTCCTTCCAGCAAAGAAGGCTAAGGACAGCCTGGACTGTATTAGGAGGAGTGTCGCCAGCAGGCTGAGGGAAGGAAACCTTGTCCCCTCCTCAGCAATGGTGAGGCCACAGGTGAAACGCTGTGTCTCCACTGGAGAAAGACCAGTGAAAGGCCATGAGGGTGATTAATGGACTGGAGCATCTCTCAGATGAAGAAAGGCTGGAGAGGCTGCATGGACGCCCTGGGAGTCTTAGGAAAGAGGAGGACTGGAGTCTGGCTTGCTTCCCTCACTAATTTCCATTGCAGCTTGGAGGTCCTCACACCAAGGTTACTGGGGTTCAAAACCTATGTCCAGTGCAGGGAAAGGGGAAAAGGGCAAAGAGGAGCAGAGGTTGACCATGGCTGTCCATCTCAGAAGTTCAAATGCTCCCTGAGCAGCTGAGATGTGTGGTGTTTGGCACTGGGTCGAAATCAAGCAATATATTTATCTCTCATCCTTGAAGCAGCAGTATTCTGCTTTCCTGATGAAAATGCTTGAATCATCCCCTTTCAGTCATCTTAGTCCATGTTGCTCCTCCCCTAGAAGAACTGCCAGACCCTGGTTGCTCTTATATCCTCCCCCCATCTGGTTACCACTTACAATTGCAGTGTAATTCCCCTCACAGGGGAATATAGAATATCAGGACTAGTAAGCCACTGCTCAGGCCTCTCCCCAGCCACTCCTCAAAAGGCTGCCTTACCCTGCAAAAAGTGGTGAAGAAACTGAGAATCCAGCTCAAGGACTAATTGACTGAGGAGAACATGTTTCCTTTAATGCTATGGAGTTTCAGAAAAATTTAAATCTGGTGCCATATACACGTAAAGCGTACTCTAAACTGAAATGACTTACGCATTTCACACAGTAGAAGCAAAAGGACAGTTCCATATGCACACAAAAATGTGTGGATTAAAGTAACACTGGGGCAGCAATTATGCTTTTTGAAGCATATCTAACTGATCATCTGAAATTCTTATCTATAGCAAACACTGGTGCCAATCTGGATGTCTTGTTGCAATTATATATAATAACAGTGTCACAGTGGTGAAGGGCAATTAAGTTAGACACACCAGCCGAGTTGCTGGAGTGTATGACTCATTATGTTGTGACTAGAGAACCCTGTGAACATCTTGTATTAATTTTAGTAATCTAGAATTTCTTCACATAAAAAAAAGAATTTTTTGAGCCCTGATATAGTCTAATGACCATTTCAGTAATTTCTGGATTTGCTTAAGAGGCTTATTCAGCTCCTCTGTATTTCAAAGGCTACATGTGTTCAATTGAATGTGAACCCAAGACCAAGACCTTCAGAAAAATTGTGACTTTGATGTGTAAGTGAAACAAAATTCAACCCAGTCAAATTATTTCTCATTCACACCTCCTTTAATGTACTCAGAATTACGTCCTCTGTCCTTAAAAGTTATATAAGAAAGTGAAAGAAGTCAACCTCTGAAAAAAAATAATATTTTTATTGAAAGAAATAAGGCTGTACTTTAAACTTAACCTTCTCATCAGTAACAGCTTCCTGCCTGCATTTCTGTGTGCTCACCTGGGCATGCGATGTATGTATAACCAGGCATGATTTGCCCTTAAACAAAGGCAACAGCCTAAAATTCACAGTCTTCAATGCGAGTATGTCTTACCTGCTACTTCAGGGGGATTGTTTTGAGTCAGGTTTTAGCTTGCTTTGATTTACACATCAGAAGACTGTGCAGCACTGATGAGTCTGGTTTTGTACCCTGTTGCCCCATGAAACTCCCAGCTCTGGTGAAACTTACCAAAATTGGATCCAAGGTTTGGGACAAGACTGTTTCCTTCCTCACCCCAGTGACGAACATATGTCCTTAAAACTGTCCTGTTGTTAGATAACTGCGACAGTCTAATCTCAAAAGATAAGAAGATCATCTTCAATTATTTCAGCACCATTTTATATGCCCATTGATATTTGTGACATCCACATGGGAACACATTTGTTAAATAATCTCTGGGAGACTTGGACATTTCTGGAATACCACCTGAGAAGGATGTGGAATAACCCTGGGCATTTGATATAGCACCAGAAACTTATATGGAGGCAACTGAATCTTATTCACAAAATAATAGGGTTACGTTGCCTGTACTATTTGTTTCACAATGCAGCAGAAATTTTATCCAGCATTTCTGAGCAACATGGGTAGAATTCTTCTTCTGCTAGAGGGGTTTTAAACTCATTTCAAACATGCTTTAAGCACTGGAATACAACAAGGTCTTAGCATGATGTATGCCTGAATTCCCCAGCCAAAGTCACTGCATTTTATTTTATGGGCCAGGGACAGATTGTTGGCATATGCTACTGTACATCCAGTGCAATGTCTCTCAGTAGCAGACACCTCATTACAGTCAAGTCTTCCATGTTTCCTTGGAGTCTGGCCATCTGCTGGAGCAAGTTCTCTGTGACCTGCACCTTCCTCAAAAAACCCCCATTGGCTGGAGTGTGGGATTAGTGTAAAGGACACCTGAAGAACAAAAGAAATGGGAAGGCAATTTACATTCTCTGATCTAATAGCAATTTCATATAAAATGCTTGAAATCCCCTGGAAGAGGAGAATGGAACAATGATGAATAGAATGGGCTGATAAAAGCCTCACTGCTAGGTTAGCAAAGTCAGATGGGCAGGTGATATAGTGCATGTTCAAACCCCTGAAGGAGGAGTTGGTCAGGAACTCTTGAATATCAATGTGGGAGTAAATATCTTAATTTCTGGGCTGAAGAATATCCTTTTGTGGAGTCTCACCAGTTTGGTTTTGCCGTGAGGCTGACTGGGAGGGAGCACAGATACGTGTAAAACTCCCAGTGAGAGGTGATTTAGGAATCTACTGCCTTATAGGCAACATGGCAACAGTGGGAGGGATCTTAACCTGTGCTATTATATCATATATGATAAACTACCAAGCACCCCATGAATGCACTGAATAGTGTATCTCACCTAACATGTCTTTCCACACTTATGGATTTGGGGTGATTTCAACTTTCCAGGTCACAGCTGAACACAAGACTGAGATTCCCAGTTTTGAATTTAACACTAAAAACATAAGTGAGGCACATCTCTGCTCCCTTAGTGATTTTACTTCGTGACCTGTGCAGAGATGTCTTTGTGCTCTGCCCCCTTTTTCTGTGTTGCCTGATGCCATTGAACTACGGAAAAAAATGAAGCCAAGCTGAAATTACCGTTAACTAGGGCTAATCAAACTACAGGGAGATTTAAGGTCTATGACGTCTTCTGTTTTGTTCCTTTTTATGGATGGTTAATGTGAGCACAAAAATTTTAGTTTTTCTTTGGTTGATTTTTAAGGAAATCCATCCCTTTCACAATGTGGAGAGGCAGCCATTTTAGTGAGTTTTCTCTATGGTATATGGCCACATGGAAGAATTGTCACAGATTTACAGATGTTGTCTACCATTCCGAAGTCCGAGGGAGTCTTCTCTTACACACAGGAAAAACAAGATCCTTTTGGTGCTTGGGCAAAATAAAGTGTGACAGAGTATAGAATTCAGTTGTCAGTGTGGTCCTTTAGTGGGATATGTTCTTGGCCTTTGACTTGAATCAATTCAGTGAGGACTTTTTGTTCTGTAGATATAGAGTCTTCATCAGTCAAAACCTGTATTTGTACAAGAACTCTGAGGCAGTAACATAACATAAATAAATATGAATTATAGAATAGCCTTTGGAAACCTAAATCTAAAAAATCCTTCAAAGAGCTATCCTTAATATGTATTTGAACATATAAAAAGTCTCCTAGAAATGCTTTGTTGGTCCAGGGTCAAGAGACTTGACCCCAAATCTATTGAAGTCAGTAGGACTCCTTCCAACAACCTCATTAAAGCATTTTAACTCTAACTTGGTGTGGAAATGAAAGTGTACTCTGGTCTTGAGTGAAGGAACCACTGATTTACAGGACCAGGAAAAAATTAGATGCAGATCTCCCTTGTTTAAGCACTTACTGGCAGGCAGTCTTGGACAGGACAATGGTCATGTTATTTTGCAATTAATTACTTATAGTCAGGGTTCAGGTCACTGTGGTTTCAGCTCCATTCAAAGACTTTTTTATAGACATCCAATTAGTTGTTATACTTTATCTTAGAAAAAGCAGCTGCATTTGCAGGGAATTTCTGAAGAGACCTTTACAAAATGTATCTGGTAAGTGTGAAAATAAATCTAAATCACCAGCCTATGTTCTTTAAGCAGGACTGCTTGTGCAGATCAGTATACTAAAAACATGTTTGAGCTTCCAGTATAAGCCACCTATTTTAAAATCTCGTATTGAAAGGGAAGGTTACATTGTTTGTGTATATACATCACATCACATCACATCACACATGAATTGTAAATCTCTTCAAAGTAGTGTGATTTATACATATGTGAGGAGTATAATATGCTCGTGGGTGCGGAAAGAAGAGCATATAATGAGAGGTTAGGATGATCATCTCATATTTCAGTTGTGTAAAACATTCTGAAATTGTCACAGATGAATATTTCTTCTCAGATGCTGTGCCATGAGTACCCCAGAAGAGATCTCAAAACCTAAATGTGGTATGTTTATGTCAGCTCTTGTGTGTATTCCTGTCAGCTGTGCTAACACAGCACTTAAAAAGCTCCCTCCACTCTTGCACAGGACTTAAATAAGTTGTTAGGCACTGCTTAAATACACAACTGGCCTCTTTCCCAAACCATCTGTCTAATGTGTGGCCTACATTCATCTCATTTAACTTAGGCTTCTCTACCCAGTTTGGAAAGACTGACACAATAGAAGACAAAGAATGGTAGTCACATACAAAGACCCAAATTCCAGCCACTTTCCAGCAAATCAGCATCTCTATTATTATGGGATGAGCATCGAATGCTGCCAAGCAGGTACAGGCTTTTCCTGAAAAGGTGGGTATGCTGCAGCAGGGCTGTTGCCTGCCTAACATGCCACTTCTGTGCTTTTTTTCAGCTGTATGTATTTTATTCATTCAAATGTGGAATGAAACGAGTGCAGAGATTTCTTTTTCTTTTTTTTCTTTTTTTCATTAAATTAAGCTATTCATTTTTGTCCGGATCTAGAGGAAGGCAACACAAGGCTGATTTGAAAATCTAGTGCCCTTGAGAAAGGAGATGAATAGGCATGTTACTGGTTTGGACAGATAGGGAAAGGAAGGATTTCAGGGGGTGGAAAGGAGGCAAGAGATGACAAATGACAGGGAAGTAAAAAACTGTTGCAGCATTTTTTTATGCCAACAAAGAACAAAAGTAGTCAGTAGAGTTTTGCACGGCACAAATTTGTGAGAGATAAGGTCAGCAATAACACTGAGTGGCTCCAGAAGTTACATATCAGAATATTTTCTCCCTCGGTTCTACCATAACTTGAGTACGGTCCCCAGAAAAAAATCCCTTCATTTGAGTTGTGAATAAGGTTTTTGTCCTGAGGATTTGGGTACAGCTTAAATGAAGCATTTGAAGCAATGCAAACCATGAAGTGAATTGCAAAAAAAAAGAAGGAAGAAACAAACAAACAAAATCTTACTCTTATCCAAAGAGGATGACCTGCGTCTGCAGCTGGTGTCCCAAGCAGTGCTGTGAGTGCACATTTCTGCCCTGTGAGGAATCTTATGGGTATCAGTGACTCTTGCACAGGCAAGAAGTGTTCACAGCAAATGTAAAGCCCTGAAGTATTTTCTGTAAACCAAGTTTCTGATATGAAGAATCTGTAACAGCATCCAGAGTAAATCATAGCTATAATACTGAAACTGGTGTCCATTTTCCCCTTTGAAATGTCCATGCAAAATGAATCCAAACTCAAAGCAAGATTTTGCTAAAAAAAAAAATCAAGGAAAAAGGAAAAGTATTTAATGACATTTTGCATTTGGTTATGCAAACCAAAGTACAAAGCACAGAGCAGGCTACCACAGATGGCAATTTTCCAGATTAAAATATCATCATTATAGCACTTTTGACCAATAAAGGGTATTTTTCTTTAAAATGCAGCTTTAGATACCACTTAAGGAGACTAAAAGGTATCATTTCGTTTGGTTAGGACAAGAGAACCTGTGAATTAAAAGGACAGGTAGCAAATAATTTATTTCAGATGAAGCAGAGATGGCTAGAAGGGAAGAAGTAAGACATCAGGTCACTGATTTCTACAGTCATAGTTTGGACTTTGAAATGCTCGTTTATGGGATTTTCTGCCAGCTCCACAAAACAGCACCTCACTTGCCTGTGTCTTCTCCAAATATGTGCAACTAACAAAAAAAGAAACAAGTAAATCAACACTTTGAGGAGAATGACTTGATTGAACCACAGTGTGGCAGGGGAGGCTGCAGAGGAGCGCACTGCCTGTCAGGGCAAAGCTCTGCATCTGTGCTCCCCCCAAATGCCTTTCTTGGGGGGAAATTACTTTATAATTATTTTTAAAATTCTTTTTCTTTCCATGCTAAGTCCCCATTTCCATTTGAGTGGCTGGCAGCGCAGTGGCACTCATTATCCATGTGCTCAGTCATGAGGCACTTGTGAGTGAACAGCAGCTCTTTCTGCAGTTACAAAGTGTTGTTTCATCCAGCAATTCATAGCAACTTATACCATAAACACGCAACTTTGCTCTGCTCTCTGTTCCTCCTCTGTCTCCCAGAAGGTGTCCAGCCAGCTGCTGGGGAATAGAAAAAGCTAACAGTAAGTAAGTGACAGAAGAGCCAAAGCAAAGATTTGGCAGGTGCCCTGGAAGGTGACACGTGCTCATGCAGATATTACCTGTAGAGACACCACTAGCTGAAGAGGGATTACAGTAGAGAAAAAAGAAATATAAATTTCATTTTGCAGCCAGCTGTATGACTGCCAATAGCACTCTTGGTCTCTGAAAAAAATACTGGGAGTAGGGTCCAGTTGTCCACATACGTGTTTGAGAAACCTTAGAGAAGCCCAGGTGAGCTACACCTGCCCTTCTAGGGAAGAGTGGGTCTTCCTAGGTCCTGTGACAAACCTGCCAGCCTATGCAGGTGTCTCAGGCATCTCACATGGCACCAGGTCTTGTTTGGGTCTTGATTCCTCTCATGGTCCACATCCAGCAAGCAATACAGCTGCCTGATCTAGATATCCAAAGCCACCAAAGATGTTCCAGGGTATCACAGGAAGGTAGGTATGACAGTACTGGAGACTCACACAGAAAGGATTGATCATCTACAGACCTTCTGTTCAGACCAACCTTTTCCCTTGCTCTACGGAAGACACACTGGGTCTGTGCCTTCTGGCTGCAGTTGGCTACAAGGACCACTAATTTAGCCCATGTTATCTTGTGTGTTGTTCCTAAGCTCAGTTCAGAGAAAAACAAAGGACTGGGGGCAGATAAAGTGTCCTGGTGGCAGTTCACGTCTGTTTCCAGTCTTCCTCCAGGCTTATCCTTCCCTTACAGGAACCTTATTACTAATTTCCCATAAAAAAGTTTGCGGAGGAGAAGGAAGAGAAATTTGGGGACTGGAAAAATTTAAGACATGGCTTATATATGTCTTACAGTGTCTCATATACTAAGGGGTGTTTTGGAAGGAACTCAGGATTTTCCCTTACGCCCAAAAGAAGAGATTAAATTATTCCAAAGAGGACATATTAGCAGTGAAGGAAGAAAGTCCCTTGGCAAAACTGTATTTGTTGTTGTGCACTTGTTTTTGGTTTTAGAAAGCTATGACTCTTTATTAGATAAAAATACACTCTTCCCTACAACAGTCTTACCAGGGAACACTTCAAGCAAATGTTCAACCATGAGCATAAGATATTTTTCACAAGACATGGCATGTTTGGCATAGTGGGCTACCTCTCTTCTGGCCAATTAAGCAGAGACCAGGAAGATTCTTGGGTTGTGTAACTCTCTACAGTAAAATTATTGCACACGTACATTGCTGGCTCATGGTCAGCCTGAACTCCACCAGGACCCCAGAGCCTTTCTCTGGAAAGCTGCCCTGCAGCTGATCAGCCCCCGGCATGTACTGGTGCCTGGGGTATTTTTTGCCGTTTGCATTTGTTGAACTTTGGCCAGCATTCCAGCCTGTCAAGGCTGAATCTGCTGCAATGGTCAGTCCTCCCAGTTCTGCATCATCTGCAAACTTTTTGAGGTGTCCCTTTTGACTCTGTCCCTTCATCCAGGTCATTAGTGAAGTTGTTAAACAGTATTTTTCCCAGTGTTGACCCCGAGGGGCACCAATAGTGACTGGCCACTGCTTGGACTTTGTGCTGCTGCACAGAAACCTCTGAGCTCAGCAGCTCAACCAGTTTTCAGTCCACCTCACGTATTTATGTATCTAGTCTCTACTTCATTAATTTGAGCCATAAGAATGGTATGGGAAATCGTGTTAAAAGCCTTGCTAAAATCAAGATAAACAACATCCACTGTTCTCTTCTTGTCTATCAAGCTAGTCAGGTTGTCAGAGAAGTCTACCAGGTTGTTCAGGAGTGATTTTGTGTTCATAAATGCTAACTAGCTACTACCCTGTGGACCTTCCTACTTCTGGAAATAGTTTCAGAGTTTACCTACAGTTGCAATTGTTGCAGAATTAAGTGGTTCTGTATTTTGCAATGCTACCTGAAAGAAGGGGATCAGTGAAATATGGGTCAGAAACCCATTTTGGTCAGTAGCATCACAACTATTACGGAGTTCTAGGGGTTCAAGAACAGCCCATTTATAGACCTCTTGGCTCAGCAAAGCCAATCCTTAGCTCTTGTGGCAGCATTATGTTTTCTGCTGTAAAACAGTCAAGTGGAGCCTGAAAACTAGCTAGAAAACCTCACAGGAGTGGGTCCTTGTGAGTTTCCTTGTGCATAGTGGGAAACACCAGCAGTCAGAGTACCTTTAATCTGACAGCTTGTGGAAGCCAAGCCAAGCAGTGAGGTGGTGGTTAGTGCTCCCACAGCCAAGGCAACAAGGGAAGCAAACACAAGGAATGCAGCAGTGCTTGCTAGGCAGGCTTCTTGCTATGCACAGGAAGAGTGGACACATTCCAGAGTGCTCCTCTGTCTTATGTAGCTGACTGAATAACTTTTAATTATATGGATGCTCAGTTTCCTCACATAAAGTGTGGTGCAGACTGCAGGAAGGCAGACATGCCTTCAGCTGAGAAGGGTGTAATTTTCAATGTTTAAATGGGCATGAGTAAACTGTGAGCTGGGCCTTGAGTGGGTAACATAGGAACAAGGATACACAGGCTTTCCTGCTGCTGAGTTTATTTTTGATCAGAGGAACAGCACTGATTATTTAATCCATCATGTCAAAAATCTTCAGAGTCAATACAGAAAGAATAGTAATTTAAATCTGTTGCTGACAACTGCCCATTTTCAGCTTTAGCCAACAGTGTGGCTCAGAAAAAAAGTGGAAGCTATACTGACATGAAAGGAAATGTCTTCTGTAAATTCCTGGTAACCACCTGCCCCTCACTAGAAAGAGCTAATATTTGTTTTCAGACACATGTTCACCACTGCAGTGGCTAGTGTAGATTTAATTTCATCCCTTTCTTTAATAGCAAGTGGCTGTATTTTCCTTGCCATGATAATGTTATCATAATAATGTTATTAGAGTTTATTCAATAACAGAAAGACAAAATGGACTAGCTTGGAAGAGTTTCTAGGTCTAATGGGCTTGAGTTTGCTGACAGAAGAGTCTGCCACTTCCACTGGGTAAAAGCTGAACTGTTGACTAAGATATGTCCGTTGAGCAGTCAGCTCTGTGACTACCAGGATTGCAGCCAGAGCTAATAATTAGCTAGATACAGTCAGCTAAAGTCATCAGTGCTGCTGTTTAGACAGCAGCATGGTCTAACTGCCCAAGTGTGTGCTCGGGATGTGCACAGTATTTCCCACATCGCTGCAGCTTCCTGGCTACCACTGCTCCAGGACACTGGAACTAACTCTGATGTGATCATCTGCAGTCACAGCAGGGGTGAGAGCAGAGCCCGGCACAGCCATTTGCCAGCCTCATGCTCAGCAAGGGTTTAATACTAGCACTCCCTAAAACATTTGAATACAGTGGTAAATGTTTGTGAAAACAGTAAAGACCTTTGGCTCATAACTTTCTTGACACAGAATCCAATCAGGAATTATTGCCAAGCAGTACTGGAAGCCATAGAACCTGCCTTGTGGTCTGGGTGCTGTGATGGTCTCTCCAAGACCTCTGTTCTCACATGTGCAAAGGAGGAATGGCATTTACTGCCACAAAAGAGCTTTTGTGTGACGTAATTCCCTTGAGAGCTGTGAGCTCTAGAGGTGCCTTGTGAAATCACCGAATAAGGTTTTGTTTATGTAGAGTATCTGAATGAAACAGTCAAGTACAGAGATACTATGTTTCTAATCTGAATATGAAGAAACAAAGGGTGTTGCCCAACAGTAAATACTGATTTAGCAGCACGCAGCACTGTCAAAAATTTGGCAGATGAGTGCAATGAAACCAGTAGTATGGTACCCAAATTTATAGAGAACTACATCATGGTAGAAAATACCCTTACTGGCTAAGGGATTACTTTAAGAGTGCATTTTTACATATGCATTCTTCTAGTTATGTCACCCAAAATTATTTCCCTGCGAAGATTTGTAAGGAGCAGGGCTTACTTTCATGGCTTTTCTACTTTTGTGATTCATAACACAGCTTAAGCAGTTTTTCCTTCCAGAGTTTCCTCTGCCCCAAGCAACAAAGGCAGGCATGCAGGGCATGTTCAGGGCCATTAGTTCCGGGTGCCAAAGCGAAGTGGTGCAACATTTACAAGGTATATATTTATATTTGGCAAAATATTTTAGACAACTTAGATTAAGCATCCTTGTTACCCTACTGTCCTCCAAAGCAAGGGCTTTTACAGAATAAGTTATAAACCCTAGATGCAAGCTCAGGAATATGTTATCTCTCTTTCCTTCTGCAGATGACTCAGGGATGTCCCTGTCAAGTCAAAATCTTGATTGTGGAACCCTGTAGAGGGGGGAAACACAAACTGAGCACATATTAACCAGACACATTTCATGTTACAGAAATAGAAACAAAGATGTTTCTCAGTATGAATGTGTGTTAGTTCTCATCACATTCTGTGTTCTCAGTCTTGTCCATGTTAGGCTCTTCTATTTTCAGATAGATTGTTTCTGAAAACAGAGCTTTGACAGGGCTTTAAAGTACGTCCTCAGTCTGCAGATGACATCCTTAATACAGCTGTAGAGAGTGTAAGCTGGACTAGACAAGTACTGAAAACAGAAAAAGGAGCACAGTTTTATGTCACAATCTAGAAACACCTTCCAACCTTTATGGACACCCAGTTCTGTATTCATGGAGTAAATTGTTCCAGCTGACTGAAATCTGGAACAAGTTTCATACAGTGGTTCACGAATTATATATGGGTCAAACTTACCTTATGATGACAACAGACTCTGGCCAAAAACAGTTTCAACTTTCATTGTGAGAATATAACAGAACTCTGCAGAGATGCACGTACCACCCTGTGAAAATATCACTAATACAGTCCTGGAGATGGAGTGAAACATGCACGTATCAACACTGTGTGCACTTAAAGATTGCTGGCTTTAAGAAGTATTTTAGTTCCTTTAGGACTGACTAGAGTTATACGCAAGATCTCATATTCTACTACAGCAGGATGTACCCTAAAACTTGCAAACCTCGCTAGGTCCTTGCAGGTAATACACAGAGTAAAGCGAGCGCACATACACAAGGTGGTGCTGCTGGGCTGACACAGTGAATGTCCTGCTACTCCACTCATAGACCATTTTGTGAGAGAAAATTCCACCCTGGGAAATCTTTCTTTGATTTTCCACTTTTCCACTGAATATTCCACCCTTCACATGTAAGCTGGCCAGGAACTAGTGGTCTTGTTTTACAGAGATGGTGCAAGTCTGGCTTTTGTCTTTAGTTTTTCAGTATTTTTGGCATTATTTTCAATTGTGTCTTACACACCTGTTCCAGTGGACTGCAGATACCACACAGATCTTTCGCCAAAACCTTAGTCAGAATGACATAAGGTAAAATTTCAAAGTACCTGGGTGAATGTCACAGGATGCAGGATGCATACCAAAGGTCCAAATAACTTTTTTCTTAAATAACTGAGGTGTAAATTCCTAAGCCATCTAGATACCTTCACAAATGTTATTCAGTCTCTAACTTAACTTCATGGGATCAAAACAGAAGACACCTTAAACCACTTTATCTCTTGAGGATGGAATTCACACCTGTGTTTTTAATAACCAGTTACATAATACACACTGAGATCTAAATGCAATAAAAGACTGAGCAAGCAAATTTATTTGATACAAAGTATTAATACAAACAAATATGGAAATGTAAGGTCTGACAACGCAAACATTTATGGATATGTGGGTATGCTGAAATCTTTAAGTAGTATAATTTCATGCCATAGATTTTCAGATGCTAAGGGTTGAATTCTGTAGGTTATGCTGATGTGAGCTACAATAATTCTGGAGCTTCCTGAGGCTTACACCAGTAATACAGAGAAGATAGCCAAATTGTTTTGTTAGCTATTAAAAATTAAAGGAAAGCATGAATTAGAATAGCAATGAACATGTGTAGAATGGCTCCTTACCTGAAAGAGAATTCTCACCAAAATTTGGAGTACAGAGGGAATATTGAAATATGAATTATGTTCTCTAAAGTATAGGTTTTGCTATATGATTTCCTCTGGACTGGCTGTACTGGCTGTATTGCTGAGTAGTCAGTCTGCCCAGAGAAACCTTTAGGTCTCCCAAGGATAGCTAGTGTTTAGATAATCACAAAGTAATTAGGTTTGCCTCACCACCAAATGGATGCAGGTTACTTACTGTTCTTTGAAGACACAGCAGTTGCTGTACTTACAGGATGGCCGCATACGCTGGCAAAACTAAATAGGCATCACTTTGCTGGAGAAAAAGCTCTGTGTTGTCTGTCATCAGCTCAACACAACTTCTTGGAGAATTTTATCACAAGAACTCTCTTCCTTAATTAGCACAGTGTGACAGGGCAGGACACTTGCTGTGATTGTGAAGAGAGCCTCTTCTCTTTCTAAAGATTTTAACATGAGTGGTCAATTTGTGATCACAGTAGTGGTGGCATAAAAATCTGTGATAAGTCTTCAGTGACACCAGGATTCATCAGGTAAACCACTATTCTTATTTGTAACTCACATTCCTAATGATGAAGTCAAAATCTGGATCCTAGCAACTGTATCTCAAATTTTGGTTGGCTGATTACTCAAAATACCTTTCCCTCCTTCACTGTTTCTTCCCAAAACCAGACTCTCCCTGTGACAATTGTCACTTTATAGTATAATTAGAAATACAAAAATTCCTGCTGCTTTATTTAAGCAGCAGTCTCTCTTGCTTTGTGAACTACACTTATATTTTCCAGAGATATTCCCTAGCAACTTACTTGCTTCTCTGAATAGTGTCTGCTTTTTAATATGTTGTGCTTCAACACCATGTGGGCTTTTTTAATATTGTGTTGAGTGCTAACTTCTCTGTTGATTCTCATTTTGAAATTTTGGCACCTCTTTTTTCTTTTTGAAGAAAAGAAATAGCAACAATTAAAAATTCATCTTTATTTTCCCCAGCCTGTGCATTTTCCCACTATCATTGGGTTTTTTACTACAATTCCTACTGTAAATTTCCGTTGTAAATCCAAATGTACTGTAGATGGAGCTTTAAGGTTTTTCCAAGAACAAATCCATTCACTAAGCCACAGAGGTGCCCCAGTGATAGGAGAAGGAGGGGAAGACTCACAAAAGACGAGTCAGGGAGTTGGGTGATGCCAGGTACATTTGTGACTTGGATTTGTACTCTTTGCATTTCCCTCTAACAGGATAGCACAGAAAACACAGACTCAGGAAAATCTTGTCTTTATCCTCTCTGTAATCCTCAGAAAATACTGAAAGATTGATTGGAGGTCCCCTTAGAGCAGGGAACCACAATATATCCCATAGAAAGGAGAGACAACTTTTCAGCTGGTGTGTTGAAAGGAACAACACAGCCATCACAAAGCAGAAGAATTATAATGTAATAAGTGAAAAAGATTCTTTCAAGCTACAGTCTATGTGAAAGTGAAAGGTCAATGGCAAACTCTAATTAACATCACATTTTAAATGGGATTAGTCCTAGCCATGTGTATCAGCAGCAGATGCAGTCTTACAAAAGGAAAACTGAAATGGGCAGGAGGTTAATTATGTAGGTAGACATCAGAGGAACACTTTTAGCAATATCCAGGAGAAAAAAACTGCTGTGAAAGAGTAAAATTGTCTTATTCATTTAAAAGTATATTTTTCCAGTTTCTTCCATTTCAGTTGAAAAATCCAGAGAACTGGGAGCTGCTGTGTTCTTGGAGAGTGGCAGTGATCCAGGCTGCCATAGCCTGTTTTCCTCTGTCTGTACTTCGCTTCCCTCTCTACCCCATACCCACACACACCCACACACCCACACCCCTTTCCCTGTAGCTAACAGTCTTATCCTGTGACATGTAGGAAATAAGTACACCTAGAAACCAAGAAAACTGTATTTAATTTGGGAAGGTGGTTTCATGTTGAGCATCACTACTCTTGAACTGATGCTGTGGCTCTATAGGATGGAGAGCCAGAGCAGCCCAGTGGTAAGGGAGGTCTGTGTCTTGCTCATCTTTAAGATGTGGCTGAAAATACTTTGAAAGCCCAGTCTTGTCCAGTGTGGAGGTACAGAGATGAGGACATTAAGCCCTGAATTGAAATATCTCCCAAAGCACATGAAAACTGGGGAAGACTTTGCTCTTCTTGCCTTTTGCAAACGTCTTTGCATGCAGTAGAAAAACTGTATTCAGGCTCATCCTCACCCTCGGACAGCTCACATCCATATCTCTTATCCTCAAAGGAGCAGGTAGTCAGAGGCAGTTTGGTGGTGAGTGCATCTGCCCTCTCTCCTGTTGTACCACACTACAGCTCACCTGGGTTGGAGAGAGGAAGAATATGTCTGTGCTGAAGTGATGCAGGGACTGACTGAAGTCCCCGCAGCCACAGCTCCATGAATTGTCCATGAATTTTTATTATCCATAATACTGCACCAGCCCAGAGACCAGAAGTCGATGCTCCAACAGAGCCTTGTCACAGATCAGAGCACTGGAAGACATTTGTGTTCATGGAGCTGGGCTCTTGCAGCCCATTTCTCCAGCAGGACACTTGTGCTCTGCTTTTACAGCAGCAGCCCTGGCACCCCTGTCAGGTGACCTGACTTTTACCCCCAGCTCACACTGTAGTGATCCAAACATATAGCCAAACCTCCGTAGGGAATGCTGCAGTCAGCTGGAATATATAAATTTAGCTTACATCTATCTACATTATTAATAGACATTTTAATAAATTGCTGTAGCCAGCTGGAGCAACCCCATCAGGTGAACAGGCTGTCTAAAACAGTATCTCATCCCTACCTGCTGCCTTCTGTTGGGGTGCATGTATCTATCTATTTATGTCTGTAACATGCTGGTAACACTAATTAACCCTTCATAAACTATTTATAGGTGTTCCTTTTATATAGAAGTGTCAGCTGAAATGCAAACATAGGTTTATCACCCTCCACTGCACTCCTGGTGTGCAACAGCCCATGCCTCAAAGTTTAGATTGACAGCTGGCCTCTTTTTAAGCACACCACTTTCTTGCAAGATTATTCAAGTCACTCAGAGGTAAGTTTTCAAACCAAATCCATGGGGCTGAGAATCAAAGTGGTAGTTTCTGTGTGCAAGAGGTACATTCATTAAATGTGTCAGTGCACAATGAAATTACGATGTCAGTGAGAGCCCGGCAGTAGGAAAAGGATCTATATAAGTCAGCCACTGCATTATTCTAAAGGCACTTTTATCTGGAAAACCCCTACTCTTCTCAGATTTTGTAATATCATTAGTAGTACCTACTGCAGCTTTATTAGCAGTTATGCTACTTTTTTTAGGTCTCACTCTTCAGAAGCAGAAAAAAATCCCACAAACTAGATGTCTCAATTTCTTACTGTGAAATGTGGTCTCTATTTTATTGTTACCTGTAGAATCTATGATGAAAACATTTATTTTCCTCAGCATCCAAATGAGATGCAAGATCAACTTATTTCTATCTGTTAGATGTGAACACTGTGTAGTATCTTACCAATGATTCACTTTAAATCACCCTCATCTTCTGAAATCCTCTTTGTTCAGATTACTGCACAAGCGTAACCGAAAATACAATAAAGTAATTCTGAAATCCTTTTTTGATCTACTTTCAAAGCCAGTTTGCAGTAAGTTAGTTCCAAATTGATTTCAGGAGTTAATCATCAAATAGGCAAAAAACATCGGTCAATACCATGTTTTAGAAAAACTTCCTAACCTAATGGTTAGAAAGATTAAGAGTTCAGAAACACTCTCATTTCTTTAGTATTTGACATTATGAATCATAAATCATAATTATAAATAAACTATAAATCCTACTTTTCCACTATAAATAGGAAACTTTATTGCATGAACTTTAAGTCAGGGTTTGCACAGTGTTGAGTACACATCAGAAGATTCCCTTTAATAACGCTACCTCTGGTTCTGCTTTTTGTTTCTTTTCTGCAGTGCTAATTAGACTAAGCCAGCTTTTCCTCTTGATGACACACACAGCCAGACAGGTATTTAGCATTACCTGGTTAGTTATCCAAAATTCAGCTATGATCACATAATTTTGTACCAACTCTGAGAGTGCTTCATAGATGTTTAGATTTTGTTTATTTGTGTGAGTGGGTTTTGTGACCCCATGGTTTTTTAACACACCAGTAGCATCTGCAACTGCAGCATTGTTTGAAAAAGAAAAAATGCAACCCACACAATGAAGTATGGTCTTAACAACAACAGATTGTACAATGCAACATAATGTTAAGAAAATGAGATGTCGGAGACCCCAGCCAACATTACACCAGTGAACTCAGAGTTTCAAGCACCAGTCAAGATTTTGGCATGCATCTGTGAGACTCTTTCTCTGGCTCAATTTTAAATAAGATAAGGGTTTCTGCTTCTGCTGGTGGTCGGTGTTTTGTTACCTGCCTAGCTGATGGACCAAACCTGCTCTTTTTGAAGTCTACGGAGTTGCTCCTTCCAAAGGGATGGTCTAACAAAATGACATTTGCACTATCATGGCATCATGCAGAATGATACACAGCAGATTATGCAATAAGAGGAGAAATAGAAAGAAATTGTATGTCAGTATCACACCCCAAATGCTGACTGGACTCTGTGGTGCTTCATGCACATCTAGTTCTTCATAAGAAAACCAGGAAGCAGCTCCAACCTGACTACACATATTTCAAAACTTTTTATGTCAATGCAGTGTGTTCACAGCGAGTTCTTACATTTGACGCACCACAGCGCTTACACATGGCAGAGCCCAGCACTTCAGTGCCTGGCTCTGTCTATTTCAGCACCACAGAGAGTCTTCAGCCCTGCACTGGGTGCCCAAAGTTCACAGAATCAATTATCCCAGCCCATGGGTGTCTCTGCTGTCCCACAAGAGGGATTTACCTTAGACACAGCTAATGGAATAAGTGAGAAAGCTAGTTGAAACAAGAAAAGTTGCTGGGATGGATGCAGCTCCCAGGGCTCAAGGCCCTGCTATGGGGACTTGCGGCTTCACAGCCCAAGACAAGTCTGCACATTATGCAGCCCTGGTCACAAAACACAGCTGAAAGAGACAAAAATTTTACAACATTAACCAAAGATGCAGCAGGTGAGGGATGCAGCAGGACCTCTGCAAGATAACATGCAGGATCAGAACCTCACTCTCATCCATAAGCAAGACCAGGGCACCATGGCAGCAACTTTACTAGTGAATAAAATTATCTAAAACTTGGCATAGCACAGCTCCTGAGGTCATACCTACACTCTCCAGCCTTTTCAAAGACAAGGTTGCTACATCCAAAATGTGCATGCTTAATGTCCTTGGAAAACTAACTCCCTGGGCCTGTCTAATTTGTTGACACAGCTCTTGTCCAAGTGAGCGGGCATTCAGGATAAGCTAGTCCAAAATTTACCCTGCTAATGCTAATCTGCTGCTGTAGAAAAGGTTACCTCTAGTCTGAGTCAGAGAAAAGGACTGTGCAGATCTTGGAGCCTGGCTGCTAGAAGAATCACATGGAAGATGAGGTTTGTAGCCTCTCATTCCTTTAGAGATTTAATTATTAAGACATGAATATTAAATGAGACTACTGCATACTAAATACTTGTCTCTTCTGGGGCCGAGCCCCAGATCTCACCTTTCCTAGGTGGGCACTCTGACTACCCTTACTTTATGTCTTGTTAATAATAGAGACAGCACATGGACAATTCTATGCATTAAATCTGCAAGCTCTAAATGGGGATGCTGAATATAAACATATTATTTTTGAGGCACCTGAGAATGAAAGTTTAAGTCACATAAATAAGAGAGTGGGCATTAGTAAAATTTACTATTACAGTTTGTGTAATACAGTGGTTAATAACCACTTTTGAGCCACAATGAAGTTATGAATTTATTGGCATGACCTCTAAAATACAGCCTCAACATTTCAAGGGATTAATGCATTCTATTTATGAGCTCTTTGTGTACATGTCACACGTTCCTTTCACATACTTGCTGTTGCTAACGTGTTGGCTAAATACACTCACTTTCCAGTAAGAATGTTCATTCTTGTCAATACATTTTTGCAGGCTCAAAAAAGCACTTATTTATGCCCAAATAACTTATTCCAGATGAAGGAAAAGCCGCAAAACATCAAAAGCAAGAGTCAAGTCTCCAAGAGAGAACACTGTTTGTTTTCTCTACATGCTAATGATTTAGCACAGCCAAGCAGTGCTCAAATGGTTTCAGACCCAGAAAATGTAAAGGTGCAGAACACAGAAAACCAAATGTTTCTTAGTTTCTTAGCACACGCACATATGGCACATTTGCCAATCTCTAAATTTTGTTTCAGTGATTCACAGAACAAGAAGTAACAGTGTGTCTTCTTTACAGTTTCCTATCTTTGATATAGATCTCTACTAGAACAGCTTTTCCCAAAGGTAGCTTTCCAGTGGGATATACAGAGCTTGGGTAATAATTTATCTGCTTTTTACTACATATGCAGCATGGTGTCAGAGCTTACGATGGGATTTGATTTGCAAGGTAATGCCTTGCTGATGAGCAGTAACACCTCGCAGCGCAGGCAAGTCACAGGGCTGTGGGTGACTTGCTGCACAGCTGAGAAAGGATTTCCAAATAAAACCTGCCACCTCGCTGCTCAGCAAGGAGAGTCCCTGCTTCTTTCTTTTGAAAGGAAGGAAGTGTTTTGTCCCACGTTTTTCTGGAGAAAGGAGGGCATCCTCTCTATTTCCCCCTGTAACAGGACGTCAGGCTGTGCTGCCTTGGCTATGACACGGAGCAGGCTGACAAGAATTTCTTTGTCCTTCTGTGTCTTGCTGTGGTCTGGGTTTCCTGGAAAAAAAAATGGCCAGGCAATGTGCTCACACCTTCTACGTGGGATTCCACACCTCTATGAAACGGTGTTTCTGGACACAATAATGGAAAAAAAAGTTTCAAAATCTACTCTTCCAGTGTACCTAACATGATGAGCATTGCTTGACTGGCCAGAACCAAGGACTGGTTTTATTCCCCAGTCTGGAAGTGTTCATTGCCTTCACAGTCTGGAGGACTGAAGGTCAAGTATCCAGCCACAACCTCATGGAAAACAAGGCATTTCGTACCTCTCACTCCAGTGTGTGCTGTGGGTCCCAAATACTTCTGAACTATATTTCACAAGCTTTCTGCTCTTAGGTTGCAGGCAGTGTTTCTCAATAAATATTTGGCTGAACTTTCTGAGCCTGTGAGCATTCAATAGCCACTTTTTGGGAAGCTTTTGCCTTATCTTTAAACACAGCCTGAAGACCCTAGTTTATAAAAGAGGACTACTTCATTGCAAGAACATAAATGACAGCAGCATCACTGCCAACACACGGTGTTTCCAACACACTGCTCCTGCCACAGCTTCTATTTGATGTCCACCATCTGGCTGATAATGTTAGTCATTCTCATGTTAATAACATGCCCCCTAACCCTAGCACATTCTTGTATGCTTATTCCAACTACAATTTGGGATACTATTCTTTTTCATTTGACTTTTAAAAGCAAAGTGGTTGGGAAGTCCTCCAAGTAAATATGTGTCATTTCATGCATCAGTTTAGGGACATGATAATATCTGTTAAATTACATATTATTATTTCATTATTATTATTGCTATTTTCATGATTGTCATTATCATCATCACCATTATTTCACAATCGCGTATTCCTTATTGCCAATTTAAATACCCTCCTAATCTGCATTTACCTTAAAAATGAATCAGTAGCAAACTTCACCACTTCTTAACCTGTGACATGGACTTCATTGAAAGAGCTACTCCTACCTGTAGAAGTGTTGTATTTCATGGCATGCATCTAACCTTCATTTCTTGACAGGAAAGTTCATGCTATGCAGAAATCTGTGAGATTTATGTCCTATGTTCAATTTATTCTGCTGAGTGGATGTTCTAGCACATTTCAAGTAGGAGCTGTAGGATATAATGCGAAAATAATACTCTGTTTTGCAGTTAGTAGGCATCTTGCAACATCCCTAATAGCTTCTGGTTTAGCCTCTTTGGAATATTGCAGACAGTACCATTCTTTATGGGCTTTCTGTAGTAACTGAAAATGAAGAATAGGGATACGTTTGCGAATAGAGCCCAGTAAATTTAATTTTAGGTACATCATTACCAAGGGAATTAACTAGAAGAAATAAGTACATTTGTCTTTTCAAATGTGCTTTCTACCACACATTCAATATATCTGAGAAGATACAGACAAGATCCACAGAATATGCTCTGATCTTTATTACTTTAAGCAAGGATTGGAAAATTAAACAGGAATACAGTATTTTTGTATCTTTCTGGACCTGACTTACAGATCTGGGTATTTTCATAGAATCATAGAATGATTTTGGTTGGAAGGGATCATCTTGTTCCAACCCCCCTGCCATGGGCAGGAACACTTCCCACTAGTCCAGATTGCTCAATGCCCCATCCAGTCTGGCCTTTAACACTGCCAGGGATGGGGCATCCACGACTTTTCTGCACAACAGTTCCATAAGAATTGGGTAAAGGCGAAGGGAAGATCTGTGTCCTGTGGTGTACAGTCAGACACACAAGAACACATTCACATGGGTTTTCTTCCTTTCAGATTTCTGCAACAGCAAAGGCCAAAGCCTTCCTCATTCTCAGTCACCTGCCACAAGCCCATTTTCTACAGCTGCTCTTATTTGTTACCTCAGAAAGGGCTGTGCCAGTTATTTAGGCATTAGGAGGAGTCCCTTGACAGGAAATGTGGGTACTGGCCCTTATCTTGATAGCTGTGACATTCAGGGCTATCAGTGACCTGTCGATCATAACAACACTGATGGATTTGAGGTTGTTGTTAGAAAGAGCTCTTTGGGTGACTTGACCTTGCAAAGCAAGCAAAGGATGTTATGGATCTGCCCTGATTAGCTGATGCTATGCGAAAGACAATTTACTCTGGCGTGGCTAATACTGGGACATTGATACAATGATTAAATGCAAATTCTAAGCATGACAAAGATTTCAGATATAGTTTTTGAGTGACATTCATCTACCATGGTATCCATCAGCAGTCAGCTAGGTTCATACAGCACTCTTCTGCAATTCTGTTTGAATCAGTGTGCTTAGTCAGCCTGAATAATTAGAAACATCAAGCTTTGTCCAGTCTTTGCCAGGTGAACTCAAAATAGCACTTCAAAGCACATTGCCTTAATTAAAATATTTCCTAGTCAAACACTAAATATTTGCAGGTCTTATCAGACTCCAATATAAATATTAATGAGGTGTAAATTTTGAACACGGAATTTCAGAAGGCAGTTGTGACTTTCAAATTACCCAGTACACTGTCTGGTACACAATACTGATGCATTCATCTCCAGACACTTCTCCTGGGTTTGCAAAGTTATTTCTGCATCTGATAAACCTTTAGAGGCTTAGACCATGTGAGCTGATGTTATATACATCTCCGTCTTCTTACTCAGCCTCACCTTAAGCCCACTACTGCAATGCAAGTTTAGTGTGCTGTCTCAGGACTACTTTTCATGATCTGTTCAAAATAAAATGTAAAATCCTGAATCCAAAAATTTCCTAGGAGAATTGACTTAAAAACACTCAAACACATAAAATCATTGAGTTCTCTGAATTCATTAACTTTCCAAATCCCTAAGGCATATTGTATCTGTCGCCTGTTTTCCTACTGTTTCAAATGGGTTTGGAGTATCAAACCTATAACATGGAAAGCATATTATAGGAGAAATTACTTTAGTTGATGAGAAAGCCCTTCTGCCTGAGTTCTCTGTTTTGTTTTGTTGTGTTTATTTTTTCCCAAGACTTGT
This sequence comes from Ifrita kowaldi, assembly GCA_013398055.1. Lineage (NCBI taxonomy): Eukaryota > Metazoa > Chordata > Aves > Passeriformes > Cinclosomatidae > Ifrita > Ifrita kowaldi. The sequence continues at coordinate 24,012 of VZRS01010439.1, forward strand.
GGAGAGAAGAGAGAAGACTGCAGGCACAATCTGGTGGATGTTGTCACCTCATCTGATATTTTTTCCACTCACTGAAGGAAATAAAAATGGTTAAAACATCCAAACCTGATTTTGTACACCAGTGATCCTGTTTGCATAAGCGTTTAATCCCAGAGTGCTGCACAATTCACACCGGTGCTCCATGGTGAGTGCAGCTCACAGGTTTGGTCATGAGGCAATTCTGTTCCTGTGAAGTGCCACATTACCACATGCACCACATTTAGATGTTGAGCATCATGTGCCACTGAAATCATGCTTTGCAGTTTTCTAAGAGCTGGATAAGTCAAACATAGGTACACAGGTTTAACAATGTCCACCATGCACAGATGGAGCTGAAGGGGGATGTTTGGCACCCCATGGCAGACACCCCGCTCTCCCTTCCTAATCCACCATTTCAGATGTGCCCCCTCTCTGCACTGCTTTCCGGGATTCCCTCCACATATTGCTTCCTTTACTTTGCACCTCCTTTTGGTGGGGAAATATCACTGAGCCTCCCTGCCCTCCCCAAGAAATTATTAAATAAATTTCTCAAATGGTCAGTTTGTTTTTATCTCTAGCCTGAAGAGATTAAAAATCATATTTTTTAGGTAAGCTGCCCTAGCAGTCCATTGACTGGAGATTTCTTTGGGATGTCAGATCCCATTAAGTTGCTTACAGTTTGATGTTTGGATATTTGGTCAAAAAAAGGAAGCATACAAATGGGGAGAAACAAATGAAAATTGTTGAGGTGAACATTAGAATTAAGTATGAAAATGTCCAGAACTCTGCTTTATTTCACTTTTTTTAATTACTCTTCCAATATTTATATATATATATAATACTCTTGCAAAAGATTTATATCTGTTTTCAAGAACAAGATTAATCCAGTTACTCTTAGTATCATATTCTGGCCACAGTCAACTGTTGAACTTTGTGAGAGCAAAAATGACTTTTCAAACAACTTAACCTGCCACATCTACAACACTCTAACCTGTAGAAACTCAACAGTGTTATGTAGATTATTTTTAAAAATTTAACCACCTAAAAAGTCTAGCTTAAAATTCTGTGGCTCTAAAATTCTTATGAAGTTGAAAAATATAATGATAAAATATAGCATAATTTTTTAAAAATAAACTTTCCACTGAATCTTGGCACAGACACTGAACATCTCAGAAGGATGTAAGAAGGTATGAATGCTGTTCCCAGACTCACAAACCACATGTATGTCACACAGATTTGGGGTGCAGTAGTCCTTGTACACTTTCCATGCCCGAATCAAATGCATGGTTACTTGTTTTAGTTTACCTTCCAGTGAAAGGTTTACCTTCCAATTACTGTATGTTTTCCCTGAGATGGGAGGCATGGGGTGGTTCAAGGCATGTTTAGTAACTTCAGATATGGAAGCTGGAAAAGATGGAGATTCTTTTCTGGGCAGTGATGCATCCCCAGGTAAATGTCTTGTGGCTTACAGCAGCACTTGACTGCAAAAGGCTTTTTCAAGTCAGAGGTGATTGTGACAAATATATCACTGAGAGGGTATCTTGAGAAACTACCTGCCAAGTAAAAAAGTGTTTGCCTGTATAAAAATTCCCTCACTGCTATCTTGGATGCTCACCTAGGTGTTTCTGTGCCTGTGCAGCTTTCTTGGAAAGTGATCTGCTTACCTTTTGTATCTGGAATTCTAAGGAGAGATTCACAGTATCATTCATGCTGGGAGGGACTTTGAAAGCTGGGTAGTCTGCTCATAGTGGTAAAACCTAGATCAGATTTCTGAGAGGCTTCTCCTGACGTGTTTTGACAGTCTCTGTGGGGAAGAGCCATGCAGACTATCTGGGTAGTATCTGGAAACCCTTGTGGTGCAGAATTCTTCCTACCCAGTCAGAATTTCCCTTGCTGCAACCTGTGCTCACTGCCTCTCATCCCACCACCAAGCAGAGTCTGGCTCAGTCTTGTCTGCAATCTCCCATTAGAGGGTTACAGGCAGCAGCAAGACCTTCCCACACCCCTTACCCTTTCCTTAGGAAGAAACAATGAACCCAGCTCTCCCAGGTGCTCTGATAATCACAGATTTCTACTGTCCTAAAAACAGAAACCTGCACTGAAATACCTTTGCTGCAGTCAGCAGCTGGGCACAGCAACACACTGTGTCCCACAGCAGCTGTGATTTCTGCTCAGCACCGTCTTCCTTTAAGCAAGATGTTACTGCAGTCAATGGATGTTTCTCCTGAGGATAAAAAGTGGAAATAATTCATCTGTGCTAAAACCAAGCAACAAACGAGATAAAAAGTAGGTATAAACAAAAAAGAAATATCCAGCTCTCACTGGGCATAGTCCAGGTCTGGCTGAGGTCTCTATCAGGTCAATGCTTCAGGCTCAAGTCAGTGCAAGTGTTTACACCTTAGATGTGTATTTCCTGTAATGAAGCATGGCCTGGATTTGCCAGAGTGGGAAGAAACCTCCCATTCCAGGTGCATCCATAGCCAACAAAAAACAGTGCATTTGCTTCTGCACAGGGAAAAGTGATAAATTAGAGCCCCAACAACCCCAGGGATACCTTTAGCTTTGCTGCTCAAACACACACACACACACACACACACACACACACACACACTCTTGTCAGACTTTCTGCCCTATTTTCTTCTGCAGACACGAGGGCAAGGAGTTGAGGCAGTTCAGAATCCAGTGATGACTTCTTGGCTTAGGCTGGGTTTATATTTCTGTCTGTGGACGCAGATGATGGCTGTTCTGTGCCTCAGCTCTGCCTAGAATCTGAGGCTGCTGGAAAAGAAGGGGTTGTCACAGCTGCCAGTTAAAACAGTGCCTGCTCACCTCAGAAAGACCAGTCAGAGGAAATGTAGCTATGTTTCTTTTCTTTTGAATCACTAGGGGGTGCTGCCTTTAATGTAGAGAAAGCTGTGTCCATTAGGGTATCTTTACCTTTTTCCATGGGCTGGCAAAGTAGGGCTTTGCCTTCTGACATGTCTGGAAGTAGGAGCCTGCAACATGTATTTGACATTCAGTATTGAGAAAGAGCTATTTTAGCAGTGATAGCAGTGAGAACCCCCTAATACTAAAAATCAGACAAGTTAACTCCATGCTCAGAGCTCTTGAGTGACAAGGGAGAATCACAAAATTCCATCAGCCTCGTGGATGTCCATCCATGGTCCGTGTCCAGCAGCAGCCCGTTGCTCCCAGCCTGTCCCCTCAGCCCCAGCAGGGCTGGCTGCCTCTGCCCCGTGGCCGGGAGCCTCTGGGCTCTGCTGCTCTCCCAGGGGCTCAGCAGGCTTGGGAGCCCCAAGCAACCACTGTCAAGGGGACCAGCTGTCTGGGGACCGGGACACTTCCTCTTGAAATTTTAGCAAGGGTTTCACCATTTTTTTCTCTTGAAGATTTGGCTACAGGGCCCTAATCTGAAACAGGAGGCACTGATTTTAGGTGCTTTTTGTATTGGTTTTTTTTTCAGTTTCTAGCTAGCCTTTATTCAGGGCTGAATTTCTGTCAAGTAATGAATAATAGAGTGAGGCAATGTGTTTTGCTGTCATTTTTATGAGTGAATTCCATATAGCCAGCAACAGAGTATCTGAATGTTAATGCATCCTTAAAATCTTCAAATCTGATTTTCCACTGATAATCTGTATCACCTCCTTAATCAAACATGTAACATTTTAGTGTCTTATTTTAAACTAGAGTGTAAAATGAGCAGAAAACACCAAGACAGTAATTGCCATACATGGGAGAGTATGAAACTACTTTTCATAGCAAATATCTCTCATTTCTGCACTCCCGGGCTGCAATGTGCATCTACATTTTATGCCACAAGGAACAGTGAGGTGAACTGAGTGTATAATTATCAAGTTAATACAGTGTGTTAACATGGCCAGAAATAGACCTGTGTCCCATGCAAGTGCAGAAACACCAGTATCTGTTTTCCAGGTTAATATTTCATGCTGAACAAACATGCAGTCCTGGTCAGTGCAGGTGCTGGACTCACCCTTTGGCGGTTCTTGGATGTATCTTTTAGTGACCACTGACACTTTCCTCTATATGGCTGGGCAATAAAATCCTGGCAGTCATCCTCTGTATTGGTTTTTCCCTCTCTTTCAGGCAATAAAGCAATTTAGTAAGGACTTTTCCAGTATTGTAATAGTGATTTGCAGTGAGAGCTGTCTAGAAAAGGGCCAAGTTTTTATGTAGCAACCAAAAAGGATTTTCAAGAATGCCTATGCTTCAAACTCTCCAAGGTGCCCATGGAAATTAGGCATCCAAGGCCCTTAGCACTTGGAAAGTGAGACTTTGGTTTCACTCAACTTTGCAAAACTTTAAAACATATTCATTTAAATGTATTTTCCTCCATTATCCCAGCTCCAATCTCTAACCTCCAAATGACACTTGGGCACTCCTTGACACAAGAGATTGGGAAGTTTATTTTTTTCTAAATAGTTTCCAAAAGGGCATCTGATGTAATCCTCTTTTCAGTCACATCTTTCACTAATTCATCCATTCTCTTCTGCAATGTTTCATGACCGCTGGCTTGAATTTCGCTATGTGAAGTCTTGCATTTGCTGTACTCAAAGATAATTTTTTTGACTTTCAGATATCAAGATTTCAGTCAGTGTATCTATTTGATGCTTGACCCAATCTCCGCTGGGCTTTCCAGGTGCTATCAATGTTTTCAGCTACTGTTCCATGATTATCACATTGGAAGAGAAGTAGGACTAAGAGGTGTATAAATCTCCACAGTCAGGTTGCTTTGAAGAATCACAAGCATACAACCCACACCTTAGCATTGCCTTTTTGAAATGGGAAAGTTCACATTCAGAGCTGGATCACTGAGAATGACTTGCCTGTATTTCACGCCTGGCTTTCATTCAAAGAGATGCATTGCTAACATTAGCAACAAAGCATTATCATTTATATAGCCCAAGTGTTTAAAAATACTGCTCACGGAGGAGGACTTTACTGTGATAAATGCTATACAAACAAAGATAGGAAAGAGCTTAGATCTAGCCCAAGGACATTGTAACATGGGAGAAGTGATAATATAGAAATGTAGACAGTCTGGAGAATACTAAGATAAAATAAGTCAATATTGGTCAGCATATCAGACAATAATCCTAGCACACTGGTGGTCTAAAATGCATCAAGCATTTCTGAGTAGTTCCAGACACAGCAAAGAATTAAGGAGGGATTTCTAGGAGAATGCTATGTGGCTTGGCACAGAGAGAGCATCCCACAGCTGGAAAGCTGTGTAGGTAAAAGAAAAAAGTATTGTTTAAAAATGTAATGATGATGATGATGATGATAATAATAATAATTCTATTATTAGAGAAGCTCTATGGAAATCATCTTCTTAATTCTCAATAAGAGGTGACAGAAAAGTGAGGTAGGCCAGAAGGGACCTTGAATTGTGGGCAAAAATACTGTTCTCCGTGTCTGAGAAAAAGCTGCAGGAAATGGGGCATGGCCCCCTCTACAGAAGCTGTGATTCAGTTCTGGCTCTTGCCTGGCTCCTGCCTAAGCCTGGCAGCCTTGCCCACTTGCCTTATCTCCTGTCCTGACTTCCAGCCCAAGACCTCAGCCCTGCCTCCGTCCTCTGCACCTCAGCAGATACCAGTGGTTGGGCAACAAGGTCAAAATATGGGGTAAAGTTATTTTTGCAACCTCATTCCTGTGTGTATAGACAGAGCAAGGATGGGATGTAAGAGCAAGTGGAGCATCCTGTAAATGCAGGGAAAGGAGAGCAGCAGCAGCCACGTGGGTGGGCACCTGCAGCCAAGTTCAGATGGCTTGCAACAATGCTGACATGAAGCTGAGGGTAAGAATGTCAGGTGAGACTTGGTTTACAGAAGTTAGCAGGTGACAGGAGTATCTGCTGGTAATGTAATAACTGAGCAAGAAATTGTGGAGGAGGACTTAGGAGGAAGGGGACAGAGGTTGGGTTTAGCCACATTGAGCAAGAGCTAATAATTGTACCTCCAAAGGATCAGAGGGACAAATGCTGGAGATGTTCTTCAGGCATGTGAAGGCAAGTTTAAAGCTGAGGTTTGGCAATCAGACTATCAGTAAGCTACGAAACATGATTTATATCCAGGAAAAGTTCTTGAATAATTAATTCTATCTCTTCATTAGAAATCAAATAATTCCATTATTCCCTAGAAGTAAATTTTCTTGCTGGAATTAACTTTCTGTATTGACTGTTCTTTCTTCTGAGAATAGAAATACGTGTATTTAAACAGTTTTTATTTCAATGAAAATGTATTACCTACATCAAAATGTACTTCTATACTCATGTCCTGCTGTTACCAATTTCTGTCTCAACAGTTGCTCATCTGATCCTCATCTTTTTATTTTCCTAAATTCAGTGTGCAGAGAGCATCAAATGTGTTTGGTCAATAGAATTTTGCTCGCTAGAAGAAAGTCAGATAATGCCTTGTTTATTAGACTCTGTTTCAAATGAAAAGTGTATTTTAGTGTCCTTAGCCTCAGTAGGCACACTGCTGTGGCTTACTTACCTCTGAGTTAGTAGAATTGTAAAATCACAGAACAGGTCAGGCTAGAAGGGACTTTGGATATCACCTGATCCAGCCTTTTGTGGCTGGATGATATTATCTATTGCCCTGTCCAAATGCATCTTGATAACCTCCAGTGACGGTGTCTCTACCACATCCCTGGGGTGGTTGCTCCAGTCAATGATTGTTCTCACTGCAAAAAAATTCTTTCTTATACTGAGGTGAAACCTTCCCCTGGGCAACTTGCACTGCTGCCCCTTTTCTTCTCCATGTGGTTCCTTGTGTATAGAGGTCTTCCATCCTCTTTGCAGTCACCAAAGTACTAGAATTCTGTAGCTGTACTTTATAGGAAAGCAAAGAAAATTAAACTCTTCTTCTTTTATTAATCCATTTTGCTAAGAAGCAAGTTTTGCTTTCCTTGGTAGGAATTCTAATGTTTCACCTAGGTATTTTACACTTAACAAATTTTCTGGGGAAAAAAAATTTGGAAAATCACTGTATGACTCTTGAAAATATTTTGCTTTGCATTCTCAAGTGGGTGAATTGTGGTTGGTTCCTATCGAGGAAACATTTTACCTGGATTCATGCAGTTGCTTCAGAAGAAGGCACAGCCATTTTCTTTGAAACATTACCTTCATATTTTTAAAACATATCTTCTCCAGATTTTTAATTGTTAGTATCTGCCAGCAGATAGATATTCACAGACATTTCAATATAATCTGAATTTCTTACCTCCTCGAGGGAGTATAAAGTGAATTCAATCATATCTCTTATATGGGCCAGTTGTCACGATACAGGATGATTTCTGGTCCAGGCATTTATTTAGGACTTGTAGTTTTCTGAGGAGGTGAAGAAAGGGGAAAATATAAACTGCTGATAGAAGATATTCAGATAAGATGATATTCAGATAAGATTAAATTCTTGAAATTTCATTATTAGCATGTAAAGGATGTGTGAAATTGTCATCCTATTCTGCTCTCTCTGCCTCTCAAAGCACAAAGTAAACAGATATTTTACAACTATTTGGACAGGGAGATGCCAAAATCTATCATCTTAGCTAACAAGCAAGGCCAAAGGGTAAGTCTTCTGTAAGTATTTCACCATTTAAGCATTGCAGTGACTAGAAGGCACTGCTGAAGGTGCATGCCAGGTCTCGTGAGTCACATTTCCATCCAGTCACCGCCAGTACCAGTGATTGAGTCCATTCCAGCAGCTCATGCCTTACGTTTGTGCGTGCTGGCCACAGAGCAAAGGTGTGATGAGTAACAGCGAGGGCGTCTGCTGCCACTGCTCAGCTGGGCTGGTTATTATGGAGCAGTGCTGGATCCTGCTGGTGCCAGCAGGCTTAGACAAATGAGAAACTAACCATTCAGATGAGTCAAACCTGCTCTGCAGTCAGCCATATATATATATTTTGCCAGTTATCAGAAAGATCAGAGATCATTTTCAAACTGATACAGGTCTGGGAATGGCAAACACATGATGAGGATATGGGCATTTATACAGGTAAGTGGGTGTTTAAGGCATGACTATGCATTAAATCATCAGACACTCAGTGAAATAATTTAGAATACACATAACCATTTCACTGAGGGCATGTGTGGGTGTGCATAAATAAATCATAACATTACAGAAAGATTAATTTTGGAAGGAACCTCCTGGGGTGAACAAGTCCATCTGCCTGCTTAAAGCAGGGCCGACTTCAAAGTTATGTCAGGCTGCTTAGAGCCTTCTCCAAGTGAGGTATGCAAATCTTCAGGGATGGAGATTACACAACTCCACTGCATATGCTGTTTCAGTTTTAAGATGTTGTAAACACTTTTCTCCTTATACCCGGATGGAATTTTCTCTTGTTGCACCCTGTGAGTGTTCACCATCCACCATCATCTTTTCCATTCAAGACGTAGAAGACTACAACCATTCCCGTTCCTCAGCCTGCTCTTTTTTTTCTAAGCCACACAAGCCCATTTCCCTCAGCCTCTTCTCGCACATCATGTGCTCCTGTTCCCAGCCAGTCTGCCATGGGACTCTGTTCATTGTGATGGCACACAGATATTGCCCAGGAAGGCATTGTGGTGAGGGCTCTTGGAGTTCCTGCTGCTGGAGAATGAAGCCCCACTTGTTATTTTTGGCCAACAGTGTGGTTGTGCTAACACCTTCTTTTCCCCAACTACGTGTATAAAGGGAACCTGGGCAGGAGGTGAGGTGCTGTGCTGAGGTGTGAGGCAATGACCTGGCAGGTGGCACCCGTGGTGTTCACGTTCACTCTGCAGCCACAAGACACTGTGAAAAGCACATCCCTTGAAAGGGTGTCCTAATCAGAGCATGTGCTGAGCACAGCATCCAGCCTACTGTGAATTTCAGTCTGTCATTAACTCAACACAACAGGTGGCTGATTTGAGACAGCCTAAATTCTATCTGATGAGACACAACATTCTATTTCAGCTAAAGCTAAATCTGGAGATATTAATACCAAACAGATTAATTCAGTTTAATTATATTCTGAATTTCTTACCTCCTCAAGGGAGTGTAAAGTGAATCCAATTATGTTTCCTACATGAGCCAGTTGTCGTGACACAGGGTGACTTCTGGTCCAGGCTTTTATTTAGGATTTGTAGGTCTCTGGGGAGGGGAATTGAGGGAAAAATATAAACTGCTGATAGAAGAACATATTGAGAGCTGTAATATTATTAACGTATTTCAGGTCTTTTTACAAACAGGAGAGGGATTTTTTTGTCCTCTGAATTTAAGAATTAAAAGAGACTGATGACAATAGTCATCCATCTGCCAGACCTATTCTCAAAATAAACTCCCTCCACACAAAATTAACATAGAAATTAACCTGCAGCAAGATCTATCTCTGACCTTTGGTATATAATGAATATAGAAAAGCTTAAAAATTTCCTGACAAGTCAACTTTGGCTATTTTTAAAGTCTTGCTGTGCTTCTCTGCAATTCCTGACATATGTGCCTCCTTTAAGTACTCTGAGACTGAAGTGGGCAATAACTACTCTTCATCTGGAGAAGGCGATCTGGTATGGGTCACTTCAGTCTCTGTACATGGCACCCAGCTCACAGATGCCACCCATCTATCCTGTTTTCAGATTGGATAAAGCATGTCTGTTGCTGCAGAGCACAGAGGGAGAATGCCAGAGTGGCTGGAACAGATAGAGGGGAATGGATCAGATGTCTAAACCCAGACATCTAATTCAGGCAGCTCTAGGGTGTCTGAGACATCTCTGCCAGGCCAGCAGATATGGCACAAGACCTTCAAGGTCCCTTCAGAGANACACAGGGTGACTTCTGGTCCAGGCTTTTATTTAGGATTTGTAGGTCTCTGGGGAGGGGAATTGAGGGAAAAATATAAACTGCTGATAGAAGAACATATTGAGAGCTGTAATATTATTAACGTATTTCAGGTCTTTTTACAAACAGGAGAGGGATTTTTTTGTCCTCTGAATTTAAGAATTAAAAGAGACTGATGACAATAGTCATCCATCTGCCAGACCTATTCTCAAAATAAACTCCCTCCACACAAAATTAACATAGAAATTAACCTGCAGCAAGATCTATCTCTGACCTTTGGTATATAATGAATATAGAAAAGCTTAAAAATTTCCTGACAAGTCAACTTTGGCTATTTTTAAAGTCTTGCTGTGCTTCTCTGCAATTCCTGACATATGTGCCTCCTTTAAGTACTCTGAGACTGAAGTGGGCAATAACTACTCTTCATCTGGAGAAGGCGATCTGGTATGGGTCACTTCAGTCTCTGTACATGGCACCCAGCTCACAGATGCCACCCATCTATCCTGTTTTCAGATTGGATAAAGCATGTCTGTTGCTGCAGAGCACAGAGGGAGAATGCCAGAGTGGCTGGAACAGATAGAGGGGAATGGATCAGATATCTAAACCCAGACATCTAATTCAGGCAGCTCTAGGGTGTCTGAGACGTCTCTGCCAGGCCAGCAGATATGGCACAAGATCTTCAAGGTCCCTTCAGAGACCTCTCCAGACATGTGGTCCCAGGTGTCATGTGGTCTCATACAGCACCTCAAGTGGCATTGGACACCTTGGCATAGGCAGCTGAATCTCATTCTGTGTCGCACACAGCTCACAGACCACAGCATTTACACAGGTGTCACGTGCTGTTGTTCTGCTTGGGTGTCAAGCAGTGCTGATCTGCTGGAAGGTAGGAAAGATTTGCACAGGGATCTGGACAGGCTTGATCAACGGGCTGAGGCCAGTTGTATGAGGTTTAATAAAGCCAAATGCCAGGTCCTGCACTTCAGTCACAACAACTCCCTGCAGTGCTACAGGCTGGGTCACAGTGGCTGGAAATCTGCCTGGTGGAAAAGAACCTGGGGGTGACGGTCAACAGGCACTGAGCCAATGTGTGCCCAGGTGGTCCAGAAGGCCAGTGACATCCTGGCTTGGACCAGAAATAGTGTGATCAACAGGACCAGGGCAGTGATTCTCC
>VZRS01010441.1:0-14410 GCA_013398055.1 Ifrita kowaldi
GAAGCGGGGCAAAGCAGGGCGGGCGAGCGGGTTCTTGCCCAGGGGCGAGCGCTTCGAATCGTCCGAGGAGGAGCTGGTGCGGGGGGCGTTGCTGGAGCCCGGCGTTGACTGGATGCCCGAGTCCGCCAGCCCCGCGTCCTCCTCCCGGCCGCCCGGGGCCGGCGGCTGCTGCAGCAGCTTCTCCCGCTCCTGGATGGAGGCCACGATGTGGCGGGAGAGATTGTCATAGCGCACGGGCGAGGGCTCGCGGGGCGCCGCGTGCTTGGGGGAGGCGGTGCTGGCGAAGCGGCCGTGCAGGTCGGTCTCTCGCTGCTGGGCGATGCGGGCCGACAGGAAGGGCGAGGTGTAGCCCACCGGCGGCTCGGGCTCCGGGCCCGCCTGCACCGACTCGAAGTCGGGGCTGTCGGAGGGCGTGAGCAGGCTGTCGTAGGAGAGGCTGCCGTTGCGCGTCTGGTTCACCAGGCTCTTGTAGGAGGTGGAGGTGGTGCCCTCCGAGCGGATGGACTGCAGGTGGCCCGTCTCAAAGCCCGTGCCCTGGGCCGACTTGAGGCTGGAGGAGCTGGAGCCGCTGGAGAGAGGGTCGAAGTGGAAGCTCTTGCCGAAGGTGGGCGAGCGGAAGCTGTCAGGTTCCAGGCTTGGCTCCGAGCGGTAGCTGGGCTTGTGGCCGCTGTCGCAGATGGAGTTGGGCTCCTTCAGGCTGTTCACTCGGCTCAGCTGAGGGGCAGAGGGGCGGCAGTCACGCACGAACGGCCCCTGCGCAGCTCCCAAAGCACACCTAAGCCCTCCCCGCAGCAGGAATGGGGCGGCATCCCCTGGGGGGCTGGTCCCCCGCGCCAGGCTTGGCCTTACCTTGGCGCTGGTGGAGTGGGGCAGGGCCGCCGAGCTGCTGCTGCTGCTGTAACCGGGCCGGTACTTGTACATGGTGGGAGTCGGGGGGCTGTCCTTGCCTAGCAGGCTGCTGTCTGCGCCGGGAGAGAGGGGCACGCTCAGGGCGGCTGCGGGCACGCAACACGCCGAGCCCCGCCCTCCCTGCCCGAGAACCGGCTCCGAGCCTGGGGCGGACAGACCGGGGAGCAGGGACGGGCTGCAGGGGAGGTGCACCGGGGTGGGGGAGACAGACCGGGGGAAAGGGGTGTCCCCACAGCCACGCGTGTGGGGCTGGCACTTCCGTGCCCCCGCGGCAGCCCCGGCTGGGCACAGCGCTGGGGGTGCGCGGCACGGCGGGGTCGGGGCGCTCCAGGGACGGACACACACACACACACACACTGCAGCCCTCGGCGGGCAGCGGGGCCCAGCCGCGGCCGGGAGAGCTGCGGGGTCTCCAGCTGCTGCGGGAAGCAGCTGCCACAGACTCTGCCCATCACATCCCACCTCTGGCCAGGCCCACACGGAGCCGGCCGCAGACGCGCTGAGCCGCCGAGCCGGGCCCACCACCGCTTCGCCTCCTCCGTGCCGGCAGCGTGGCAGCTGCGAGGCACAGCTCCCAGCGGCTCCGGACAGCTCCAGCAGAGCAGAGCTGGCTGTGAGCATCCCGCGGGCTTCTCCAAGCGCAAGGGGCCGCGTACACCGGCCCGGGAACGCTGATGCGCTCCGGGTGTGCCCTGCAGCCTGCTAAAGCCGCCTACGGCCCTGGCTCCTGGCCTGCCCGGTGCAGCCCTGGGCTCCCCTCCCAGCGGCTGCCAGGGCCCTGGTGCCCTCCTTACCCTCAGTGGTGGCCAGGGTTAAGTGTGTCCTCAGGCCCGTGTAGCGGCTGAGGTCGGGCTTAGGTGGGGGTGGCGGCTCGGCGTCAGCAGACTGGCTCTCCGTCACCTCCAGGCTCCCCTTGGACTGCAGAGACAAAGCGCGGGCGGGGTCAGGAGGGGCCGAGGCCTCAGCCCCTCCCGGGCAGGCAGGGCATGGGCAGCGGCGCTGGGGGCTCCCGCTGCCTCCCGGGCCATCCGACGGAACGGGGGGCGGCGCGCGCCCCGGGTGGGTGCTGGAAGTGCCGAGGAGGGGGAACCTCCCGAGGGTGCTGGGCGGGGAAGGACGGGACCAGTGAGGGCAACGGAGGGGGCAAAGCCTCATGTGGTCGCTGCCACATGGGAGGGGGACAGTTCCCACCCCGCGGGGACACAGAACAAGACGACACAGAGGGGGACAGGGAACGTGACCAGGCTCACTCGGTTCTCTACTCACGGATGCAGGCTTGCACCCCTGGGTTCCGCGGAGGGCCCCAGCGCAGGCAGCGCTGGTCCCCACCTTCCTCACCTTCGTCCTTTTCAGCTCTGTCTGGATACCGTTGTCCATGATCTTGACGGTGATCTGACCGTCCGACACCTCGGGCCGCAGGAAGGGGGGTCTCACCAGCACCGTCTGCTCGGCCTTCGGGCGCCCGAGGTACCTGGGGAGGGGGCGGGAGGGAGGTCACGGCCTGGAGCCCGGGAGGGAGCAGTGTTTCCAGGGACGCGGAGCCCGGGCTCACCTGGGGGCCGGGGAGCTGCACAGGACCCGGCTGACATTCTTACAGCAACCGTTGGTGAAGGGGTTGACGCCCCCGCGGAACTTGCCCGTCACCTGCGGGACAAGGGAGTGTCACAGCCAGCCATGCCAGCTCCCGCAGGACAGCCTCCCAGGACGGGGATACTCCGAGATCCTGCTCCTTTTCCTAGTCCCTGTTTCAGTGCTCAACTATCCCTGAGGGGGTAGGGTCTGCTCAGCTTCACCTCCTGGCCCCCAGAAGCGCCTGCCCGGCTCCGTCCTCTGACTGCACCGCCACAGACCCACAGGTCACCCTGTGCTCTACCTCCCCAGCTTCGATCCAGCCCATACTCTCCCGGGAAATCCCAAAATGTATCCCTAGGCGGCCTGGCCAGGCCGGCAGTCCCCCTGTAGCCCCCGGATGTACCTGTTCGTTGGTAGTGCGGCCCCTGGCCACGAGCACCACGTGGAAGCCCGTCAGGCCAGCGACGGGAATGAAGAAGAGCCCGGCCACGCACATCACCACCATCCTGCCACAGCCAGCTAAGGAGCAGCCACGGCCCCGCCTGGCACCGCACCGCCCCCGGCCCCCACCACCCCCTGCCCACTCCCACTGCCCGGAGGATACGTGACGGCCATGCGGACACCGGAGAGCTCCTCCACCTGGTACAGGACGTAGAGCAGCCCGAAGCCGAAGACGCCCATGATGTGCGTGGTGAGCGACAGCAGGAAGAGGAAGAAGTAGCGGTAGTTGCGCCGCCCGATGCAGTTGTTGACCCAGGGGCAGTGGTGGTCGAACTCCTGCCGGGGACGGGGCGCGGTGAGGGGGTGCTCCCGGGGCTCCCTGCCCCGCGTGGGGCTGGCGGAGGCCCCGGCAGCTCCTCACCTCCACGCAGTTGTCGCAGACGCTGCAGTGGGAGCAGCGCGGTGGGCGGTAGAAGCGGCAGGTCGCGCACCACTTCATGCGCACCTGGATGCCCTTGATCTCCACCGTCTTGTACAGCGGGGCCCGGAAATCGTCCTCCTTGTCCTCGTCCTCCTCAGCTGACGGGGACACCCCGGCACGGCGTCAGGGCACAGCCAGCCCCCACCTGCCCGAGCCGAAGGCTCCCGGCACCACCCTCCCGTCACCCGGCACAGGGACAGCCAGGGACCCCCAAACACGGGCCGGGGGGGCCCTCCCAGGCCCTGCCCCGGCATCCTGACACTGCCCGAGCCCCAACACGGGCTGCTGAACGCAGAGCTGCCATCGCTGCGGTGCGTGTCACCGCCTGATCCCACCGGGCAGGGCGAGGAGGGCTCCTCGCCAGCCTCCTGGGACCCAGAAACCCCCTGTACCTCGGAGGAAGGGTGCAAGGAGGCGGCTCTTCCCAGCCGGAGCCGGACTCACCTCGCGGGAATATGCCTGGGTCCATGAAGGTGGCCATGCTGAAGTTGGCCAGCACGAAGAGGAAGACGACGGCATTGTAGGCGGGGATGACTGGGGACACGTAGAGACTGAGCCCCGGGCACCTGCGGGCACAGCGGCTGTGAGACCTCGCACCCCTCACTCGTGCCGCTCCCGCCGCCTCCCACACCCAGCCTGGAGCTACCTCTACAGCACAGCCTGACCCCGGCCTGGGGAGCACCTGGGGGCCACAGTGGGACGTGCTCCAGGCATCCATCAGGGAGCAAAATTCCCCTTTGGGACCCCACTGGAGGGTCCCACAGAGCAGTGGTGCTGGGAACAGGGAAAACCAGGCTGATGGCACGGGAGGCACCCAGGGTACCCGCCAGAAAACACCTGCCTGTGGCCCTCCCTGTGCCCCAGCAGCTGCTTCGGGCAGAAGGGACCCCGTGAGGGGACACGAAACCAGCACCAGCTCGGGTGCCTCCGGAGCCACTCGTGCTCCTCACATCCCACAGACAGCTCCAGCGGGACACGGGGACCCCAGCCAGCACCCAGTTCCTCCAGGAGGCCCGCGGGAGCGCAGTGAGGGAATCACCCCGCTCCCTCTTTTTTCCCCAGCGGGCTTCCCCGTCGCAGGCGCCAGCGTAATTCCCTAATCTGCTTTGCTGCTGGGATTTAATCCCACAGATCTAGGGCAGCATCTGTCCCTCTCTTCCCCCCACCCGGCTAAGTGCCGATGGATTTAGGTGGCCGGAGCGGCGCGGGGCTGGGCGGGCAGGGCGACATATGGTGCCAGCGCCGTAATCCCCCACAGGTTGGGGTGAAGGGGCGAGCACTGGCACTGGCCCCGTCCCCTCCTCCACCACCGCCCGCGGGGACGGCTCCCACGGCCGGGGGAGGCAGCCCCGTCCTTGTCACGGCAGCTCTGGGGGCCACGGCGGGGCTCCAGCTGGGAAGGAGCCCTCGGTGCAGGGCTCTGTCCCGGTACAGGGCCCCGAGGAGGGCAGAGGGCAGCCCCGGGTGAGGAGCAGCGGCTGTGCCGGGGGAGACTGCCCCGGGCAGGGGCAGGAAGAGCGGGCACACCCTTCCGGCACACACCTGGCAGCACAGAGGGCGAGGCGGGCAGGGCCTCTTCTTCCTCCTCCTCCTCATCCTCTCTGTCCCCTCCAGGCCCCACACACCACGCCAAGCTTCTCCTGCAAACCGTCTTCCCCAAAGCCTCTTCCCCCTGCGTTCCTCAGGAGCCGCCCTGCTGGGCACCCTGGGCGCTGCCTCCCTGCTCCCTCTCAGGCCGGCCTCTCCTGGGATGGCACCTCCCGGGATGGCACCTCCCGGCCCGGCCTCCGAGCTCTGCCCCGGGCTGGGGAGGGGCTCCATGCTCGGCACCGGCCGTGCCGGCCCTGCCGCCTCCGCTGGAAGCCAGCCAGGCGGATTCTCCGCAGCTGGGACGGGCTGGAGAGGAGGAGTCCCCTCCGATCCGTGCCCCAAAACCCTCAGAGAGCAGCGCTGGAGGCACGGGACCTATGTGACAGCGCCAGGCCACAACCCGAGAAGGGAAGAACCAGCGAGCCATGGAATCACAGAATTGTTCAGGTTGGAAAAGCCCTCCAAGACTCCAACTGCTTCCCCAGCACTGTCAAGGCCACCACTGAACCATGTCCCCAAGTACCACAGCCACACGTTCGTTGGTGACTTCACCACTGCCCTGGGCTGGACAACCCTTTCCATGAGGAAATTTTCCCTGACATCCAAACTGAACCTCTTCTGGCACCACCTGATGGCCGTGTCCCATCACTTGTTCCTCGGGAGAAGAGCCCAGCCTCACCTGGCCACAGCCTCCTCCTGTCAGGGGGTTGTAGAGAGGGGGAAGGACACAGCAGAACCAAGGACCCCACGTCCCTGAGCTCAACTCCCACTCCACTCGAGAGGAGACTCCCTGGCTCTGCTCTCTGCTGGACAGAGGGGCAGGGGGCTCAGAGGAGCCCTAAAAGTAGGAGATGCCCTTCCAGAAGCCCTGCAGAAGGAGCTCCTCTCTCCAGGAAGGGAAATCCCAGTCCAAACCTTTGCTCGAAAGAGATGGAGGGGAGCCAGGAAGACCCATGCCCGGGCAGCCATCCCACACAGAGAACAGCCAACAGCCGGGCTGAGCCAAGCACATGGCCTGGATCCCGAGAGACAGAGCCCAGGGAGGCAGGGAAGGACCCAGCTGCCTCGGAAAGCTCTGGGGCAGGCAGAGAGGGGAGCACCGGGGGGGAAGGGAGCAGCTCTGTGCTGTCCCAGCAGCCAGCCCTTCCTGGAGGGACACAGAGCTCCCGAGGCAGGACAGGGCCCAGCAGGTCCCTGGGTGGGATTCACGGGCCAGGGCGAGCACAACACCCTCCCCAGGGAACACCGGGACCCGCTGCCCCCCGGCTCCCCCGCGCTGTGGGAGGGGAGGGAGAGAGGGAGATGGAAATCCCCACGGAGCCAGACCACCATGCTGGTGACCCCAAAGCCAGGGAGTCACCTCCTGGGACCAACCCCACCCGGCGGGAGGGAGCACGGTCCTCCGCAGGGAGCAAAGGCGCTGCCCATCCCTGAGGGAACCTCCTTATCAGGAGAGCGAGGTGTTCCTGCCTTTTGCTCTCCTGAACGGAGAGCGCGGGGCACACAGGGCAGGAGGAGCAGGAGCAGGAGGGAGGCTCCTCCCATCGCGGCCGGCCACGCAGGTCCCGCAGCACCCATCGGGCTCCCCCTCGGGATCGGGATGCAGCACGGGAGCTGTCGGGACTTGTCCCTGGCAGCACATGAGAGGACTCGGGGAACCTGCGGCACCATGAGTCACACCGGGATGCGAGACGGGCTTTTTGCCACCAGCCATGCCCGGAGAAGCCTGTCCCTCCCTGCTGGCGTCCCCTCATCCCCTGCGCTCTGCCGGAGCACAGCCTTCCCTCCCCGCCTGTTCCCCGGGGCTCTGACCCACGGGCTCTGACCCACGGGCTCTCCAAGGCCTGGGCACAAACACAATCCCTGCTCGCCCTAACCCTCACACGAGTTTGGATCTGACTGGGAGCACGCACACCACGCTGTGTCCCAGTGGCACTGCCAGCCCCCCAGGGAGGGGACAGGGAACCTGAGAGCCACCGGCATCAGGAGCTGGGACAGGCCAGCGGGGAGACGCAGGAATGGACAAATGGACCCCAAGGGGGAACTTCCATCCTAAATCAGCACCTGTCTGAGAGTCCAGCAAGCCTGGGACCCCCACTCATCCCAGGGGGAGGCGGGAGCATCCCCTCTCCCGCTGCCCCTCCCTCCAGCGAAACCGGCCTCATTTCCACGGCCACGTGCTCAGCAGCGGCTCCTAATCAAATTAATCAATCAAAGAGAGTTCTTGGCCCAGAGACACAAATCCTGGATAGACCAAAAGGCGTCCAGTGGATAGGCTGGAAGCAGCACAATTGGAGCCTGAAGAGCCGTGCCGAGCCCTGGCTGCTCCCTGCTCGGGGGAGGCCTCCCCGAGCCCACCCTTACAGCTTCCATTGCACTTCCCGAGGGACGAGCCTTAGGACGGGTGCTGGCAGCGGGAAGGGAGTCAGCAGCCACTCTGGCTGTCCTCGGCCAGGCGGAGAAGGGGCACGGTGGCCCCCAGAACCATGCAGGAGGCAAACCGCGAGCCCCACGTCCCTGCCATCCCGCTCCAGCACCAGGTGGACGCTGTCCCAAGGGAACCACCCGGCCAGGAGCAGCGCAGCTCCCCCGCAGCCCAGCCCCGTGCGAACGCCGTGCCCGGGGTTTGATGGGATGTTCTGAAGGAGGATAAACAACACCGCTGACCTGCAATTACAGCGACCTGCCCGGGTGTTCCTGCCCCGGCCAAACCTGCTCCGCGGCGCCGGCTCCGGCGCTGCCTCTCACCGCCCGCTGATAAGCGGCTGCTCCCGGCACTGCTCGCACCCGTGGCCGGGACGGGCTTGGGGTCCAGCTGTCCGGCGGGCAGTGTGCCAGAGCAGAGCCGGCCTGTCCCCCCACGGGTGGCACACATGGGGTGGCACACACAGCTTGGAGGGCACCGCCCGCTCCCTCCGCTTCTCCTTCACCCCCGTGGCACGGGAGCACGCCAGCGACTTCCACAGGCACCCGGCAGCCTGGAGCAGCCAAACCCCGAGCCTGGGAGCCTGGTGACCGCTCGCTGTCCCAGCGAGGGACGGCCACACGCTGCTGAGTGACACCGCCAGCTGCACCGGGGCTGGACGGGACGAACCAACCCCGCTCCCCTCTTTGGCTGTCAAGCTCCCCTGTCCCTGCCCAATGGCTGCCAAAGCCACGGTGACCTTCCCACCACCAGTGGCTCCATCCCAGGCAGTGCCAGCAGCCACGGCACCCATCCCTTTGGCCTCCTGGAAAACCCCAGGGAGCGGGAGATGCTCCCTGGAGCAGCAGGTGCATGCCCTTCCAGCACCCTGCCAGGACCCCAAGCACAAACCCGCTGAGACCCCGGGGATGCCCTGCAGGATTTGGTAGCCATTCCAGCTGCAGGGCTCTGGCATTCCTGCATGGCACACCGAGCACGTCAGCACCTCGAGGTCCTGCCCTCCCGCCTGTCACCCCCCTGGGCACGTCACCGAGGCACGTGTCACCGGGCAGGGAAGAGCAGCAGCCCAGGGACGTGACCACGCCTCTCCAGCACCATCTCCCACCCCGGTGGACCCGCCAAGGCCCCCCGGTGACCTGCTGGCCATTCCCCTGGGGCCCTCTCCAGGGACACGGAACCCTCGTTGCCCCAGGGCAGGGGACGGATCACATCGAGCGATCCGCACAGGGGTCAGAGTTCTCCTCCCTGAACTTTCCTTTGTGGCTCACGGATCGATTATGAAACTAAAAATAACACGTGTCCTGCCCCAGCCCACCAATCCACCCCGCCCAGCTCCGAAGGAGAAAGTGATCCCTGCGTTTTCCACCCACAGGTCACACGCCGGCTCCCAACCCAGCTGACTGTGGGCTCACAGAGTGACACGGCTCCCGCTGCAGCTGCAGCTCCCAGAGCACAATGCCCCCCCTTCCCTCCGGGAGGAAACCCCAGCTCCTCTCCCCTGTGTCCCCCCCGGCCCTGCCCGAGCAGCTGGGACTCACGTGAAGGCGAAGAAGAGGGTGGTGGCTCCCACTAGGAAGATGGCAGCGGCGGAGACCGGGACGTACTTGCTGGGTTTGAATCTCTTTCCAGAGGCTGCTGGCATGTTGGAGCTGTGGTGGGGGGTCCGCCCCGCAGCATAGCCCAGGCCCCAGGGGACTCAGAGCAGGACGAGAAGGGGAGGGGGACAGGGGCCGACCCCTACCCGGCCCCCGCGCCTGCTCCCGGGGCAAGCTCCGACCGGGGCGGACAGTCCGGAGAAGGGTCTGGAGTGGGAGGCCCAGGAGAGGAGGAGCCCACCCTACGCTCTGCCCCGTGAGAGCTCGCGGGCGCAGGGAAGGAGGGTTAAAAACGTTAAAGATTCACGACAGAGGAGGGGATTTGGGTTTGGAACAACCGTCGGAGCGGGAACGCTGAGAGCCGTCCCGAGCCTCAGTCCAGGCAACGGCCCGCAGCGAGCAAGCAGGACTCCGACAGGCAGGCTGTGAAGAGAGGGAATTCCCCAGGCTCGGGCAGGGCGCTTCCCACCCGGCCAGCACCCCGGGAGGAGCACAGGATCAGCAAACTCCTTGCGAAAAAGCCACTCCAGGAGCCTCAGGGGAGCCACTTCTCCTTTTTAATCCGCCTCTGCGGTGCCGCAGCCCCCGGTGCCGCACGGGAGGAGGGGGTGGTCTCCGAGCAATCCCAGCTTCCTCACGGCGCTGCCAGTGCCTTCTCCTCCTCCTCCTCCTCCCCTCGCTGGAGGGGTCACGGGAACACTCTCCCTGATTTCACCAAGATCTGGGGCTGGCTGGCGGTGGCCGTTTAATTTTATTTATTTCTCTCTTGTCTGTTAAAACCGAGGAACAGCTGGTGCAAGGTTGAGCTGTAAATCCTTTCTTTCGAGGGGGGCGGAGGGGAAGGTCTGGCGGATTGTGGGTTTTCCTACTTGCTCCTTTCTCCTGACCCCCCGGGCCCTTCCACGGGCTCGGTATCCACTTGGCGGCTGGGGAGCGACAGGAATTTCATCAAATCTTCTCTGCAGCAACCATTTCCCAGCAGGTGAACGGGAAGGGGGCATTCAGGGAGCGCCTTCACAAGCCCAGCAGACACCCGAGGGTGGAAGCAGTGCTGAGCAGCTCTGTCTCACCCATGGCCCGGGCGGTGCGGGGGGAAACCTCAGCTCGTTCCAAACAGCTCCATTTTTCCCTCCCCCTTCCTTCGTTGAAATCCTCCTTCATTCATCCATCTGTCTTTTCAAAAAAACTACATACAACCATTAAAACTCGAGGTCTGGCGCGCCACAGCTCACCTGGAAGAAACAACAGCGGGAATTAGCACGGCGAGAGAAGGGATGGAGCTGGCTGTCATCAGCCACGGCGGCGTCTCCCGTCCCAGCCCGGGGGCATTGGCTGCTGCAGGAATTCCAAGCCAGCCCCTCTACCTCCGAGAAACCCACCCCGAGACCTGGAAGGACTGGAGGGACCCCACGAATTCCTTCCTGCAGCTCCAGCTCAAATCCCAGCGCCAGCGAGTGCTGGCTCCCTGAGGAGCAGGGGCTGGGCAGAGGCTCCAGGACTTAACGTGAGGGTGGAGACCACAGCAGGAAAAGACATCCAGGAGTCTCACCCCCTTCCCCGGACGGCAGGAGACAGGAGAGGCCCACGGAAAACACCAATCCCATGATCGGAGGTGGCCTTTGCAGCTCTGGGCTCACCAGGAACTGCAGTGCCAGGACAAGGGGAAGTGGACTTGAAACGACAGAGCTCAGGGTCAGATGGGATATTGGGAAGAAATCCTTCCCTGCGAGGGTGAGGAGGCCCTGGCACAGGGTGCCCAGAGGAGCTGTGGATGCCGCATTCCTGGCAGTGTCCAAGGCCAGGCTGGACGGGGCTTGGAGCAACCTGGGACGGTGGAAGGCGTCCCTGCCCGTGGCCCTGACCTGCCCCAAGCAGCCACGAGCCCATCACCCACCATACCCCACGGGTTCCTGCGGCTGCAGCCTCCACTCCTCAGCTGGCCACCGTCTGTCACCCACCCTCACACTGCAGGTCCGAGCGGGGCCGACAGCTCACTCCTTTCCCCCTTCCAGCTTTCTCTGCCTGCCCAGTTTCTCCCTCGGGGCAGGCAGGGAACTCTCTAGCGCTGACTAAACGCGGGTGAAGGTTTGGGAGAGCTGCGGCACCCAATTAGAGGCAGGTTTAATGACAAGGATGTGCTGCCACTAAGTGGGTTCGGCCCCGGCTCACGGCGTCAGCCACCCCGGCTGACTCACCCAGGAACCGCTCCCGCCGCCC
Organism: Ifrita kowaldi; assembly: GCA_013398055.1. Lineage (NCBI taxonomy): Eukaryota > Metazoa > Chordata > Aves > Passeriformes > Cinclosomatidae > Ifrita > Ifrita kowaldi. Next base: position 11,231 of record VZRS01010441.1, read on the forward strand.
GGCCTCGGCAGGACCGAAGCCCAGCTTCCCACCCCAAGGCTCCCCTGCCCTCGGGAGCGAGAGGAAGCGCGGGGCCGACGCTCTGCCCGGCCGGGAACGCGCAGGTTTCACCTGGCAGCAGCTCCTGAGCGGAGCAAACTGAACAGTGACACCAGGGAAAGCCATTTTCCGTGGCAGGGACGGGGCTCCCCGGAGAGCAGCAGTTTCCCAGCCCTGCTCTGCCTGCTCGGGGAAGAGCCCAACACCCCACAGAGCCGAGCCCAACAGGGAGCAGCTCCAGGGACGGGCTATCGGAAGCCCAGGCCTGACATCACGGCTGATTGCTTTAGCAGGAGCAATCTGCTCCCGGAGCACCCGGCCCTTTGAACGCTCCGCCACGGAGGCACGGCCACACCTCGGGTTCAAACAGACGCTGCCAGGCAGGCAGAAGGTGCTGCTCCCTGATATTCCTCCTCCGGAGATCCCCACCCTGCCCTCGCAGGGCGCCACGGGCATGCCTCTCGCGGCCCTGCTCTGCCCCGGCCCTTCCAACCAGAGATCCGGGCGCTCCAGCCCTTCCACGGGGCGATCCCTGCGGAGCTGTGCCAGCTCCCCGTGGAATCAGGGACCCGTGGGACAGGACCGTGAGCAGGGGGAGAGCCCCAGCGCCGTCATTAGCGACGTCCCAGCGAGAGGCGATGCAAATGCACCCCTGCTCCAGCCGCCTGCGCCCGGAATAACTCCACAACTCATCAAACAGGAGGCTGCCGAGCCCATCCCGGCTCCCAGAGCCAGCATGCTGCGCTGGGAATGCCTTCCCGATCCCCCTGGCGTGCTGAGACCCCGCAGGACTCCCCAGCCCCAGCCCTGGGCAGAAGCTGTCAAAGCGCAGCACAGTGTGCCGGGATCTCTGCTCCGCAATCCTTGAGGGGTCCAGGAGAAACGCAAGGAAAATCCACCCCAAATTCCCACAGATTACACTAATTCAGGCCACAGTCCTCCCAAACACGCACATTCTTTCCCAGCCCTACAACCTGCCCACCTCTGGTCAGCCAACCGACCTTGCCTTTCCCTCCACCTTTCCCCCCTTTCCCTCCGTCCCTCTGGACACTTTGTCCCCCATCCACAGGGGCCGCTCACAGACTTCCCTGCTCCAAAGAGTCCCCAACTCATCCCGCTTACCTGTGGCCTACACCGGGCTCTGCTCTTGCCTCCCGTTCCTTTCCCTCTGCCAATTCCAGCCCAGCAACTCCTCCTCTCCCGCTGCTCCTCCAGACCTGCCCTGCTCCTTCCTCCCCCCCAGCGCCTGTGTCACTGCTCACTCCCCCTTCCCTCTCCCTCAGAAATTCCACCTGGTTTTCCCATCCCAGCTCCTCCTTTTCGGAGCACTTCCCCAGTCCCGCTCCGCTCAGCCACCTCCAGAGCGGTCACCTCCACTCTCCAGGGTTTCCCTCTGCTCGTACAGGGGAGCTGCTCCTGTTTCCTTCATCTCCGTTTCCGGGGATTTCTTTTAATTCCGAGTTCCCTCCCTCGGGATACGTGCAAGCACGACTGCTGGCACCTTCCACTGCTTTGAGCCTGCGTCTCCTTTTCCTGGGTCATGAACCACCCTGTAAAGCCTCGCCGATTTCCTCTTTTTATTCCCCTTCCCGCCCCGCTCTGCTCATCTGCTCCAGCCCCTCTCCAGGTGCTCCATGGCTCGTCCCTTCTGGAGCAGGAGACAGGCCCTCCCCACCTCTGCCAGGATGGGGAAACGCGCGTCTCCAGCCCCCAGCATTCCCTCCTCCCTCGCTTCAGCTCTCCGCTCTGCCCCTGCCCGGGAAGGAGGAAATGCACCTCGGCCCCAGCCACGCGGCTCCCGCCGCCGCCGCCTGGGACCGGACCCCGCGGCACAGGGAGGACAGAATTCCCTCCCGGTTACCGGCTCCCAAACCTGCGTCACCCGCCGGCATCGCAGCTCCCGACCTGCCCCGATCCAGCCCAGTTCCCATGGCACGGGGCAAACACGCAAACAATTCCTTCCACGTGAGGCAACTCCCAGGCAGGGCAGATCCCGGGCTGCACGGAGACGGGATGGGCTTTACCTGTTCCCACCTTTTGTTTTGACCAAACTCTGCACCCCAGCGTTCCACCGAGCCATTCCAGAGCTCGCTGCCCGGCTCTGTGAGCGAGGGGCATCCACGGAACAAGGACTCCCTCCTCCCTCCGCAGCTCCCTCTGCTCACCCTGTCCTTGCACGACCCGCTGCTCACGCTTCACACCCCAAAATCCACCGGAGGAAGCGGAACTTTCCCCAAACTTGGCACTGTGGCCGGAGCAATGCCAGCATGAGATGCCCACCGGCCACTTCCCTGTGTCCAAAGAGGAGCACCTGCCCCAACAGGGCGGTCTGGGGACACTTCCCTACTCCTGACCCCAAAGGAGGACACACAGCAATGTGTGTCTGGCCGCCCCTCGGCTCCAGGTGCATCCTTTCTCCCAGGTGGATGTGCGGAAGGATCAACACAGAACACGGAGAAACATCCCACGGCAGACAGCCAGAAGGCTGGAACCACTCCGTGCTTATCTCCTGCCCGGGGCTTACATCCTCCTTCCCCGGCCCATCCCGCTGCTTTACACGGGATTAGCCCCATTTTGTGGGCAAAGCAGGAGGAACAACGCCTCGCCCACTGAGGCCGCGTCCCAACGGGCCCCACGGCGAGCAAGGACAGCCCCAGCCTCCCGACGCGGCGTTAGGACACACCGGGCACGGCGACAGGTGGCAATCTCCCCACACAGCGGAGTCCGAGGCCTCCCCTCGGACCCACTCAATCACCGCCCTCTCCATTCCCGGCCTCGGGAACCGACGGGAATAAACGTCTGCTAGAGCAGCCCCCGGGCCCGGCGGAGGCAAGGCGGTAACTGGATTAAGCTCAGGAAAAAAAAAAAAAAAAAGCTCCAAGATGACCCTGCCTTTGATGGAGACAAGGCTCTGGCGGTACTTCGCACGCCCCCAAAAGCCCGAGCAGCCCCTAGCGCAGAGAGCCCCGCTTCCCTAATGCCCAAACCCAGCTCCGTGCCGGGGCAGATCCGGGGCAGCCACGGGGGGCACCGGGACCGCCGATCCCCCCGCGACCCCGGGGCTGGGGACACGCACCGCTCAGGTGTTCGGGAATTCTGAGGAATCCTGGCCAGCGCCCCGCAAAGCCGGGAGCGTGCCCC